>WYDI02032149.1:0-46407 GCA_009867235.2 Psittacus erithacus
CTACAACCAAGGCTGCCCTGGAGGGTCACATTTCCAACCAGCCCTTCCCTGTCTGTGAGCACGAGGTCAAGCATGGCACCTCTCCTTGTCGGCTCCTCTATTACTTGCAGAAGAAAGTTGTCTTCCACACAATCGAGGAACCTCCTGGATTGCTTGTGCCAGGCTGTACCGTCCCTCCAACAGATACCAGGGTGATGGAACTCCCCCGTGTGGACAAGGGCCTGCGAGCATGAGGCTGTTCCTATATGTCTATAGAGCGCTTCATCCGCAGATTCCTCTTGATCAGGCGGTCTGTAACAGATCCCCACAGTAATGTCTCCTGTCGCTGTTCTCTCTTTAACCCTGACCCACAAACTTTCTAGTCCTGCCTGTTTTTAAAATCTAATCAGAAGATAGGCCTGTTCCAAGTTGTAGGATGGGAGGGTGAACGAGACCACAGGCTGGGGAAATCGTCATCTGGGCATAGGTCAAACAGCTTCCTCCTTTGAGGAGTGTCTCCGGCAACTAAATTGCCTTGGTACAGGTGGTGATCTGTTTGTGAAAGCACAGCTTAAACTCCTAATGACAGGTCTTTAGCTGCTGTCTGTAATGTTAATTAACTGGGCAATTAGAGTAATATAGACCACACCTTTCCAGTACATCAGGCAGGGTGCTCTGGCACTGCTTTTAGCAGTGTGTGTTAGCCACGATCTGCACACCTTCCTGGCCGCTGGTGGAGTCTTCCCATGCCCTGTAAGGTAGACAAAAATACTTGCTTAGAAAGCTTAGGTGTCTGTGTGGAGAGTGAAGGGGCTAGGAGAGCCAAGTCCCTGTCCAACTGCTCCCTGCTGTCCTCCATGGGGCTGCTGAATCATCCCAAAGAGGTAGGGAGCTCTGGGCACATAGTCTCTGGGGATCAGGTTGGTTCTGCTGCAGGGCTGGACCTTGCTGTAATGGTCCTGCTTTTGAGTGCAGGGTGCATGCACAGATAAGCGGAGGTGAGTGAGCAGAAGAGTGAACTTAATTCCCTTAGCCACTCCAGGAAGTCTTCTGTGCTTAAGGCTTGGTATTTGGTCCCTAGCAGGAGGGGAAGGATGGAAGCAGCAGTGGGATGAGGTGTGTGTGTGAAGCACTGGTACAGAGCTAAAACTAGGCAACACAGACATTTCACCCTCTGGCGCATTGTCCCCATCTTCCTAGCCTGTTCTTCTCTACTAGGATGTTGGGGCTTTCAGAGCTTCATTCTACAGGAGATAAAATTGCAAAAGTGTGTTTTGAGGGGGTTTTTTGATATTTTTTTTTTCCTACCTCCACAGGTGCATTTCTGTCTTCCCCCCGCCAGCCTCTACTTTCTTCAGTTGAGTCGCATTGATTTCTCCTTTACATTCTTTTGAGTAACTTTTATGACATGTGTCAGCACCCTCTTTAGCTTCACTCTACACTGCTTGGCTATACAGCTGAACTAAAGGTGTGGGTTGCTATAAATATTGGCCTTGGATCCTGCAGGTGAAGGAAAACTGTCCTGTCCAGGATGTTGCTGTGGGCTGTGAAAGAAGGAAGCTGATGAAAAACAGCCTTGAGGCTAGCACCTCTCGGCTGAGCCTGTTGTGTGGTGCTGCTAATTAAACCAGATTTTTGGGAAGAAATCCTGATGCTGAGCATGTGCATACTTTGTCACCAGAGCCTTCACCCTTTCCTCTGGAAGTGGTGTGTGCTGCCTTGCTGTGTCTATCTCCTTTGTGGCTTTGGAAGCACTTAATATAGGGCGGCTAAAACTGAACATCTGCACGTGGCCTGAGCTTTCCAGAGGCTC
The DNA here is from genome assembly GCA_009867235.2 of Psittacus erithacus. NCBI lineage: Eukaryota > Metazoa > Chordata > Aves > Psittaciformes > Psittacidae > Psittacus > Psittacus erithacus. The sequence goes on from WYDI02032149.1 coordinate 1,793, forward strand.
TCTGTGCTGTCTGGGTCTTTGAAAAGAAGCACCAGCCTCAAATGAACAAACTTGCTGCTTTTCCAAAGCTAAAGTTCTTTGAAAGTGTGGAAGTAACAGTTCCTTTCTTGCCCACCTGTGTTCACCTGACACTTTAAATGTGTGTCAGTTGCTATACTACCATCCAGGGGTTCATTAATAAAATATGTGAAAACAATTATTGTAGTGATGCTTTTATTAAATTTCTTATGCTCGTATTACAATGCATTCTGTAATGGAAAACTATACAGTATGTTACATTTTATAAATATATTTCTAAAAATACATGAATACATTTCATATAATACTATAGTAAAAAAGAGTGCTAGCTCATTTTAGTAAAAAAACCCCCACAATAAACTTATAATGTGAATGGTGGTGGTTGGAAATAGCAGTTCATGTTGCTACATCTTAAAACACTTCAAATTCAGTTTGCACTGATTCACATTCCTTACAGACTTTAAAGCTGGAGGGATAATGAAGGGTGTAAGTTAATGCAGGATTTTAGGCCCCTGTATTTATGGAGATATACAGAGTATTCACAGAATAATCAAGTTATAAATCTCTCTAGCTTTGGATGAAGCTAGCAAGATATACAGTGAGTAACCGAGTCCTGCAGCAGCTACAACTGAAATATTAAACATAGCACCTACTTTAGGGTGCTAACTTTGAGTCAGCACACACCTTTTGGGGTTTTTTATTGGATGGGTGGGTGGTTTGGGTTTGGTGGTTCAGTTGGGGCTTTTTTTTGTTTCTTTTTTTTTTTTTGTTTTTTGCTTTTTGTTTGTGGTTTTTTGGGGGGGAGGGTGTTGGTTGGTAGGTTTTTTGTTTGTTTTGTTGTTGTTGGTTTTGGTGGGTTTTGACATGCTAAGTAACAACCCTTCTGATATTTGAAGAACCAGGACTGGGCTGCTGCCTTTACTCCTGCAAACCACAGCTGCCTGGAAGAGTGTGGCTGTGGAGCTTTGAATCTCAGAAGAGATCCTGCTCTGGTTTAGCAGACTCCTTGGGCTCCACCTGATCCTAGTGGGCAAGAGGGAAGCATCTGTTACTGAAAGGCCAAGCCTGCTAAAGTTGATCCATTCCTGACAGCTTCTCAAATCTTGGTTCCCAGGCAAGTTTGTGTTTTGGAAGGAGTTTCAAAGCGCAATTGTTTGACTTCCACTTGCATTGTAATTTAAGGGGTAGAATGATCTACTAACAAGAGGCAAAGTTTATTTATTTAAATCTTTCCTCTATGTACATTAATTATTGTGCTAATACCAGTAAGAGCTGATCTGCAGAGACCACTGCAACCATGGGACCATCGGAAGCATGTGCTGCCAGTCTCTTGAGTCTGGAATCAGTGGGCATGGGGCAGTAAGGCAGCCATCAAACACAGCCACTGTTACAACTGTTATATGATTGTTAACAGGGCCCTAAAGACCAGCAGCTTGTAAAGGGTGTATGTATTTTAATAACTCTTCCTTGCAGCTCTGTGCTCCCTCTTGCTTTTTCCCAGCAGGGAGAGCATAGGCTGAGCCATTTGACAAAATGACTATCCTACCTGCCTAGCCAGAGGACTTAACTTGTAATTTAGAAGTAGGAATTCAAGCCTGGTTCCCTCCCTCAAAGAAACCTGATAGCATAAGAGCTGGGCTGCCTGGTGAAACTGAGATGTTGTCTCAGATGAACCCTCTGGTCTCTTTAAAGGCTAATTCCCACAGTGCTCCTCACTCTGATCTCTGCAATGAACATGCATGATGTCTGTAGGGCAGCACTAGATTCGAGGGGTCGCTGCAGAAGGAGCAGGCTTGCAGGATTAGAAACTAGCAGTGGATTCAGGAATGGCCTTGTAGGAAGTCTTGGCTTTACAGACTTGGTTTTCCTGTTAGATTCCAGTAAAATGGCACAGCTGGTCAGATGCTGCTCTGAATGGAGGAGCTGTGGGGGGGACACACAGAGACCACTCAGCCCACCTGAAGAGGAGGCTGTCCTTCCAACAGCCACTTCTGCACTAGGCAATGAGTCCCTGGCACCCTTCTAGATGCTGCTGTATCTCATAAAGGTTAAATGTATTTCAGCTGGAGAAGGTCCCCAGAAAGCAATGATAATTTAAAAGCTTCTATGTTTCAGTAATGGTGTTTCATACCCAGAGAGAAGGAGGAAGAATTTCCAGATCTCTATTGTTTATGTTGCCAAGACACTAACAACAATTTTCATCTGTGGCTTGACTTTTGTGAGTGTATTTCAGATTCAGGAGCAAAGCTGCACACAGCTGAGCATAGAAATGTCCATGCACCATTCTCTACCTCCCCCTTCTCTCTTTCCCTTCCAATACTCAAAGCAGAGTTGCTCTGTTGACAACTGCAGGATGCAGGTTGTGCAAAGTAACCTTGGGGTTCTTGGATTTGTGTCCACTGGTGTTCCCATTTTGCCTTTCTGAAACAGAAACATGTAGTGAATATGAGAGACCAGCAAAAGTTTCTCTGTATTTAACCCGTGGGCTGAGTTGGGAAGATGGAAGATGAGGCTGAGCCTGATTCTCTTTTAGTCTTGATTATGGGCAAATTATTTCTTTCCCAAGACACCTAGTTTGCTTATTTTTTGGGAGTCTTTTAACTGACTGTAGATACAAGAATTTACTGCTGCACTTCTTACAAAAAGGCTGCATGACATAGCCTGTATGACTACAGATACCTTTAAATTGTGTATTGTGTTTGGTTTTGGTTTTTTTCAAAGTGAAGTCTATTGAAATGAAGACATATGGGCCAGTCCTCAGCTGGCATGAATCCATATAATTTGAACTTCAAAAATCTGACACGTGTTTGTCCTTTCATGTCGGAGCATGTCTGGATGAAGGAACAGGACTGTCTCATTTTTGTGCTGAGAAGAGGCAAAAAAGCCCCTCAAACCCACAAAGAAACGCATGCTGCCTTGCTTATTTTACCTTATTCCATTTGACTCAGATTATCAGAAAGGCCATATGTTTTCATTCTTTGTATTTTGTCCCAGAACGATCATGGAGTTCCTCTCAGTTTTCCTCAGCTCTGAAGATATAATATCTGGCCTTAGAAAGGGAAAAATGCAATTAAAATTGACACCCAGCAGTCAGAACACATGGCTGTGTTTTTAGCATTAATACGCTGTGCATAAGTACTTAACATCCAAGCTGCACCCAGAGCAGCTTCCCCCTCTCCAGTCTGAAATTCCAAAACAGACACTGTCCAAATATTTGTGGCAGCATACAAAAGGAAAAAAAGAGCTACACAATGCAGCACTTGGCACAGAGTCATAATGTAATGGATGAACACAAACATCAGTTTGCTGACAGCAACTACTATTTTCTGCCCAGCTGGAAGCGAAGGGGAAAGACTGGTGAATGAATGTCACAGGGAAGTTAAAAACTCTGGCCTGAAGTAGTAAGTAGGAAATGAGACATTGTGAAGAACAACAGTAAGCTAGCTGCTGCAGACTGTCTCCAACTTATTTTTTTGTTCATTATTTATTACATACTATTGAAATAAGTGTAATGCATCCTATTTGGTTGTAATGGCTTAGCTCAGCCCTCTGGGAGCTATGGAAGACAAACCTTCTGGAACACTTTTTAAAAATAGCTGCTGTGTAAGAAAGAAAAGCCGTAGTTTTGGTTTGGGTTTTTTTAATACAATATTTCAAAGCTATTTACAGAAATTAGATAGTTCATAGCTATTTATTTAAAATAGCTGTAACATCTATTTGCTTCAAATCCTTAATTTTAAAAATTTGCAACTCAAAATCCTGACTGATGTGGTGCAGACTTTTTATTTTGCCAGCTACAAATTTATTTTCTTTTTGACCTAAATGTCGTACGATTTTTGTCTTGTTCAGTCTTTAATTCCTTTTCAATGGAATTGTCAAACATCTGCCTTGATGTTATTCTTTAATTCTTTGGCTGCTTCGCAACCCTGAGCACAGAGATCTCTCAGTGGTAATTTCCCACAGGAAGAGCAGTGTTTGGACCCAGATATGAGGCTCTAGGGCTCTTTTCAGCCTTTGCTATACAATAATGAAGATGGGAATTGTTATGTTAGAACTGAACTGTCCTTCCTAACTTACTTTATCCTAACCACAAAGTAGTCATCATACAGCAGCAAGCTTTTGGTGGCTGTCAAACTGAAACTAGCATCCTTACCATGAAAGACATCATAATTTGAAGTTAGCTCATTCCCACGCAGCTTGCATTGAAACTGCAACTCCCACAGATACACAGGTAGGTGTGTCTGCACTGGAATGCCAGAACGGGATTACTCAAAGCTTCCCAAATTAGATCCTGCCCTAGAAAGGGGCTGGAGATAGCACCAGAAAAGCTCCTGAGCACAATTACTTTCATTGAGATAGCTGCCTCTGTACCTATGCCAGAGCTGGAACAACTGCTGGGCCAGTCTGCTTCTCGGCAGCAGTAATGGCAAGCAGTGGAAGGCTGTATGTCTCTCTGTTTGTCCTCAAAGGGAGCTAGGGAAAGTAAAGAAAAACTATGTGAAAGTGTTAATTCACACCTCCTTGGCCCTGGGGTTTTGGGATTGTAACGTGATTCTAGCCAGAGCCAACTTCACACATTTTATAATGTCAGATGGAGTGGCAACATACAGGCAATAACTTGCTCAAGGCTGGCTCCTGCAGAATTTTCAGCCCAGCTTTCACATGTCAGGCTAGATTCTCTGCTTACTGTTCAAAGCAGCATCAGGTTGTAATTGCTTAACAAGGGCAAGTATCTGACCATATCATCTGCTATCATTATCAAACTAGTCACTGCGGAAGGGCAACAAGTTTTTGTCTTGGGGTCATTTGAGCTAGAAGTAATTCCTTGCTCTTTGTGGAGGGATCATTCTGCAATGATTTGGGGAAGAAATCTGCTTTTCCTGCCATAGGTCAGATCCAGGTCCATGTGCTGCTTAAGTTCATGACACTACGATCAAGTCACTCATCAGCCTGTTCTGGCCCTTTGCACAGAATTTTGCTTTGCAGGAGTAAATGTACTAGCAGGAAAAGAAAAATGAAATGAAAACCAGAGCCTGTTTAGAGCAATGTGTGACAAACCACCAAGTTTTGTGCCAGTATGTTTACCTTGGCAGGCCCCCTCTCTTCTGCTGGAAGAATGAAGTTCTCTCTACTCTGAGAATTCTTTTGTGGATGTTTGAAGGGGGAAAAAAAAAAAAACGAAAGAAAAGAAAAGGCGAACAACTGCCCTGAGCAGATCATTCGTCATAGCAGAGTGGGAGCACCAAGGGGGATTTGCTTTGACCTAGTTATAAAAACAAAAACAAAGAGACTTTCCCTAATTGCCCAAATGACTGGGTGTTAAAAGCAACAAAGAGAATCATAGAATAGTTTGGGTTGGAAGGCACCTCTCTGCTTTCTTCAGAGCTATATGTTACTATAGGGCACCAGGCTCCAACCTGTTTCCAGTGCAACACCTTGGGAGATGTCTCTGTGACCAAGGAAGCTTGGGTAAGCAAAAGCCAGCCAATTCCATATGCCTGCATGTACAAACAGAACCGGAGCCAGGACAAACATGTTTCATAAATTAAAACAAAGACAGTGGCTTTAAATGCTGAGAGTATCAGGGCTTCAATGTTTGCTTTGTCAAGAGCTGTAGATAAGCAAGATTTTCTTGCTTTGCCATTCTGCTGCAGAAAGGGCTTTGCTTTTCTCGAGCAGCATTTGAAGCCCAGTCACTAACCCTAAACCGAACTTTTTATTTCAAAGGAGCTGAGGGCCACTACGTATCCAAAATGCCATAGGAGCAAGGTGCCCAGCTTTTTCAGATGCTGGTGAAAAGCCCAGTGTGCACTGCTGTTGTAGGGTGTGGGGTAAAACAGGAAAGATCAAATGCAGATACGACTGGGGAATAAAAGGTAGGAAGCAGGAGAAGAGGCAGTGAAGGGAGCTAAAGGGCATGAGTAGAGGTAAGAGTTTTATGCAGATATATGGGAGAAGAAAGTTAGTGAAAGAAAAGAGGCCATTCATCAGCTATGGAAAGCAGCCTAGAAAAATCAGTGTATGAGATACAGTTACAGCCAGGTGAAAAAAATCAACTTGGCATCTTGTTGTACAGCATTTCCATGGAAGTAGTAGTTGTCCAATACATATGTGGAAGTACCAAAAGCTGTTTCTGTTAGGAGCTATTGGGCTGATCCTACTAGAGTCAGCCCAATGAAGCCGAGGACCTAGCCTGCAATTCTCACAGTGTCCTCAGTGCTGCAGAGAAAGGGACAAATGGGAGATTACAAAGACATGACTTTTTTGAAACCCAAATAAAATCTTGGTTCTATTCAGGTTTGGAGGGAAGGTTCCCAAGAGTTTGTGCTTTTACCCCAGCTGGTTCACCATCTATTTTAGATGGAACTGTTTGATCTCTTTCTGCTTTGTGTTTCTTTCAGTTTCCCAAACAATAGGAGGAAGCTTGCCTGTTACGTGTGCTTGGGCTTCAACCAAGCTTTTCCCAGCTGGAAAAATCACTCCATGAACTACAGCAGATCTTTTTCCAGATGTAATTATGAGATTCCTAGTTCCCTTATGCGTTTTTTAAGGTAGGTACAGGCTAAGGAGAACAATGGGACATTCCTGAGTGTTTAAACAACTGCTGTTCCCCCATCACCACCCCCTCTAAAATCTGAGGAGGGCTTAAGCACATTTGAGTTGTTTCGCATAAGGTTACTGAGACCTCAGCTGAAAAAACACATGCAGGTACGCAGCTCCATGTAATGCTCCTGCTTTGGTAAGATACCCAGACTCTTCCTGTTACCTGATTATGTGCACAAACAACCCAAATTCACCAGACCAGCTGGGAAATCTTGGCAAATGCACAGGGAATATCTGTGCAAGGGGTAGCTGGCAGCACTGTCATCACCTCAGAGAAACATGCACTGCACAGCATAGCTCAGAGGCCAGGCTGTAACTAGCCTGGTAGACAAACTTGCCATAGGGACCAGCACAGATCTGTTAATAGAAATTAAACCTTGCTTGACCCAAATGTTCATCTCCAGCAACAAGCACATTCTGCCCATAAGCACACGCTCAGCAAACTTCATGTCATCTTCTTCTGACAGGAAACCTTCCAGCTGATCCTGACTGTCCCATCCCATCACACATCAGATGCAAGATGGGTTACAGCTCCACTAGATGAAAAGTGTGAAGGTGGATAGAGGACAGCATTAACCTTGGCTGTAATGCTAGCTTAGGAGCGAGCAGAAAGACAAAACATTAGCCTGTAGAATGGCTCTGACTAGTTGTCAACATTCCCTTGCCCTGTTGGGGATAAGTATCTTCTTTTAGGGACATTTCCATTATTTTCACACAGGTAACATTATCCTGTTAGGATCTTAGAGCACCTGAGGCACTAAGGAGGCAAATGGCTTTGCTGGCCAGAATCATTACATGCAATGGAGGGAAGGTAAGGAGAGGTCTTCTCCAGCCAGCAGCAACCAGAGGTAAATTGCACATCGCCTCCTCCCAAAGACTAACTGAAAATCTCCCACAGCTCTGCCTTACCTGTACAACTGTGGACAGGACCTCTTCAGAGCAGCAGAGGACAGACCCAGCTTGTTCTGGTTTCTCAGACGTGTCTTCCTCATAAGATCTTTCATTCTCCCCCAAGCGTGGCTCTCACCCTAGGGAGCAAAAAGAAGCCACAACTTGAAGGATCAAAGGCTGGCTGCTGGCAGACCTCATCATATGATACTTCATAGTACTCCGCGGTGGTAGGAAGAGGGGAGATTCCTTATTTCAGATAGGTAAGAGTCAGGTACCAGGACCACCCCCACCCCACCCTGCAATGATGCCCAGTGGCCAGCCTGTACTTGTACGGGACACAATGAGACAGGGTGGATCAACTGTCACTAATACCATCCTTTTTCTATTTTGTTTCTGCGCTGTTACTAGGACACTCCTGTTCTTTCTGACCCAAGGTTTCAGAGAGTGAAGGCATTTCACTGGTGAGTGAGCAGCTGCACGTTTTACCTTATTGTTATACTGCCCTAAAGGTTTGGTTTCCTACCTACTCATATGCACCCAGGGGGTCTTTACAACAAAAACAACACAAAAAAGCAGCTTGACTCCATTCTCCTTTCTATTAGGCCAGGTGCATTGGTATCAGCCCTTTTCAAGGTGATGACTTCTGTGGACCATGAATTAGAAGAGATCAAGCCTTTGTTTTTCTGTCAAGCCTGCATGCTGCAGCTCTTGGGCACTTACATTTGAAATGCTAATAGAGATTATCAGGAGGTCAGGGAGTCTCATGAGGCCCTCCCTGATGTTTATTCTCTTCGGGCTGTGAGCTCATCTGGACTCTTGAACTGTAAAGGAGCCACGCACCAAAAAAATCAATGGGCTGGATATTTTTTTGCTACATTGTTTTTCATTTCCTAAAGTAATGGCTGGAAAACCTTGGGAGCAGACAAAAAGGATCATCATGCCCCAGGACTAGTGTAGTGGGAAGAAATGGTTCCTGTTTAATGAAGTTCTCAAACCATTGTCACATTTGGGGCTTTGTTCTGCCAGGTTGCAAGGTGCCTTCCCACTGTGCTACCAGCAGCGCCATTACTCTGCGGCTTGTGGCCACCTCGGGAGCACAAGCTGAAAACTGCAACACCGGTTTCTGCGCTTTTGAGTTAATTGCCTGTAAGTGAGACTATTTACTCATGGAAATGTCAGACCTCTGTGTTTACTACTAGGATTAATGTATGCCGTGGAAGGGTTTTGGAGGTCTCAGCAGTTAGTCCCTTATTGTGCTGGTGGTGTCCCAGAAAAGCAAGCACTGCTGATGTCACAGAAAGCCTGAACAGTTGCCTGTTCTTGAAGGCTAGCTAGCTGTTTTCTGTAGTGGGGGTGGGAGAACAGCAGACCACATGCAAGTAAGTCATCATATATGTCTGTCTCTTACTTTGATAGTAAACATTGGGAGTGAGTGAACCTTTTTTTATTCATGTACAATATCATGCACTATACAGGGGTTTAGTCCATGCTAATGCAGGTACTAGTGAAATACATTCTAGAAAGGCAGTACATACCGAGATGTTTTTGCTGACATCCAGACCCTAAAAACAAAAGGCAAATACACTGATAAATAAGACAGAGAGACCATCTCAACAGGGCTGGGAACAAACTGGCTCTATTCTCAGCTCTGTCCTGGAGTCCACCCATAGCCTCTGTCAAGTCCTTTATCTCTTTATGGTTCAGTCCCTCATATGTGTGATAATCCCTTCTTTCCTCCTCCACCTCTTGCCTCTCTTGTGTATTTAGACTGACAGTTCATGTGTATAGCACTCAGTAGTGCCAGAGTTGTGCAGCAGGATTCCCACGCAGTACCTGCACTTTAGAAGTAAATGGGGCATTTAATGCTCAGGGTACAAAATGCAATACTAAGTGACAATACTAAGGTGTGTTGCAACAAAAAGAGCATGAGGATTTAGTTTCAAGAGTGGATCTTGATTCTGCGGCTCTGTGAAATCATCAGGGCTTCCTATTTGCTTAATATAAAGCCTGCACTCCAGAAGTTGACTAGACACAAGGCAGAACACAGAGCACCTTCTAGGATTCGGCCTTGATTTGGTTCTGAAGTGTTTCATCAAAGTGTTTGCAACTTATTTGCAACTTTGGGATGGAAATTTCATGAAAAGGTCTTTCCCGGGAGAAAGGACCTCCTTCCTCTTTCCTGTCAGGCTGGGAATACTCTGATTAGAGCCTCTGCCCTGGCATTTCAGCAGTTCTGATCCCAAACAGAACCTGAAAATGCTGAGGCAGCCACAAACAGTGGGAAAGGGAAAGGAAAAGCATTCTTCCTGGCTCCCTGAAACACGCTTTGGGGACTGGAGCTAATTATACTGTTATGCTGCCAGTCTGGTACTAAGTGTTGCCAATGAAGATTTGACCTACTAGGTTTTTTTATATGCGGTAATGAATGCGTGGTTGGTTTAATGTGGGTAGCAGCAGTAGTGAAGATACTTAGGCAGAGTTCATGCATTATCTATAGTGAGGGCTAAGGCCCATGCTGATGTCTGCAGTGCTCCACTCCCCTGCACCAGTGCTCTGCTTGTGCCTTTCTTAGCATAAAGACATAGCCATTGCCTTCTTTTAAGGCTGGGAGCAGAGATACATACAGCAGCCTGGCCCTCACTGCCTCAGCACCATTCACTATTAAACAGTGTTGGCTTGTTCTCATGGCACCCCATTCTTATCTGCCTGAGCAGAACTCCCTGCTTCTCCCACAGATCCCACTTGGAGTCTGACTCCAAGCTTATCACTCACCTTTCTTACTGCAGGGTCCTTTGACGGAAAAGCTTGTACCTCAGTCATACTACCAGCTTCTCTGTACTCATTCTCCTTGTTCCTATTGTTAGACAACTTTCTGAGTCCCACCATCAGCTGGCTGTTTCCTGATTCTGAGTACCTCTCACCTCCTGCAATGAAATGCAAGGATTCGCTCATGTTTCTCATCATGTCCTGTTAGGACAGCCTCTGGGCAATGCTGCCAGCAAGCTGCAACTCCAGATGGGATGAGAACCCTAGGGTCTTAATAACGGAGTGAAACCCCATTTGCTTTCAGGCAAAGCTGCAGTGGAAAGAAGATAAATGCTCCAAAAAAGTGTCTGACCACAACAGGACTTTCTAATTGCTTCCTCATGGTCTAGTTTTCCTTCCAGGCCTGATCTGAAACTGCCAGGAAAGAGCTCTGAAACTGCTCAGCACTAGAGATCCCAAAGGCCATTTACACTCTGACTCAACCCTGCTAGGAGGTATGTTGATGTTCTGCATTTCACCAGGTATTAGAGGCAGGCTTAAGTTCAAGGTTTGAAATAAACTAATCAGTCTTGCTTAGTGGGCTGGCTCACATCTAACATTGGATCCAGACTTTTCAGCTGGCTTTATCACCAGTAGTTTGAGCCCAGTCTCTCTCAGCCTTCAGGAAAAGTTGGTCTCTGGATCCAAGCTTTGCAGCTGGGGCTTATTTTGACTTGGTCTATATAGAATAAGTCATCCTCCAGGAATGTGTTCTGTGCCTGCTTGAGAGGGTATGAGACTAACAACAGGCATAAGGCTTTCCATCTTGGATCAAATTCTACCTTGGCTAGTGGTGTTTTAAAGCCAAATGGAGGGACTTCACTAACAAACCCATTCAAGCATGCTAAGTTTCCAAAAGAGAGAGACCCATTTTATAACACATTTGTCCTAATCTTTGTAGCCACAGCTGCAGAGCAAAGAGTCTTGCTTCACAGATGTGAAGCAGCAAGTGTTAAAATCCTAGCAGTATATTTTAAAATGTGTTTCTTAGATTTCCAGCTTAAGTTTAGCTCCATTACCAACTTGCTCTGTTCTCATCTGTCTTTCCTAGGGAAAAGGAAGTTGCTGATCAGCTTATTTCACCAACTGGTGGCAAGCAGGAGGACAGGTTTGAGGCATTTGAACTCACCATTGCAGCTGCTCAGCTTTTCAGTGTTTGCTCCTATTTCTGGGATGATGGAAAGATCAGATGGGTTTCCAGTCTGAACTAAAAGGCTGTGAGGTCTGCTCCTCCCAGAAAAAGATGTCTTCACGTCTTGGTGTGAGTTGAGGACACTGGCGGCTCCACAGGAACAACGCTGAAGAATGTATTCCTACACCAGACAAAAAGAAAGCATGCAGACTCTCAGGCTGCAATGGCCCAAGGTAACCGGATGGTGTGATGGTACAGAGAAATTGCAGTCATTACAGTGAAGGGATGCCCAGTGTTTTCCTGAGAACCATCAGAACCCAGACAAATTATTTAATTCTATAAAAGGCTAAGCAGCCTGGTGTAGGCAACATAGAATTTTTCACGGGCTCATTGGTGTTTAACTTACATTAACTCAGCAGCTTTTGCACTTGTTTCCCAGAAGAAATTGAATACAAATTTCTAAACACAGGGCTGCTAAGCTAAGGCATTTGTGTAAATAAACAGATCTGTTACAATAATGACTCTTATTTTAAGACAGTACTATTTGTTTTGGAATGTGCACAGACAATATCATGTATTTTTATTGATGGGATGCCACAGTTTGCTTGCATATTACCAGTCAGATTCACTGTATGTGGTACTTCAGCTGCTGTACTTCTGCTGTAGTTGTGGTGGGCAGGGAAGATTTTCTACCTTGCACAATCATGTCACACAAGAGTTTAGTATGACAGGAAGCAGGCAGAGCTTTATCCAGCTGAATTGGAAAGGGAACCAAACTATTGGTGTTGGAACCAGGACAGGCCAACACCAACTTAGCACCTCTGGAGATCCCCAAGCCATTGACAGTTTTAACGTAACATCTTTTCTGGATACACTCCACAGCAGCATGGCACTGTGCATTATCTTTGGGAGATGCTTTGAAAGTCTGGTGAAAGATGCATTAATGCCCACAGCATTAAGGATTTCCTGGTAAACCAAAGCATGTGGAGTAACTATGTTCCCTTTGCATCCCATGGTCGAAATGTCATCAGTCTCTGTGGTGACTTCTGTACGGCTCTCAAGAACACCATTGGGAGCACTGGTTACCTACAGTTCTCACGACCAGCTCTGAATACTACATCAACCCATCTCTGCTCTTGGGGTTGTGTCTTCTGCAGATGCATCTGAGGCATGGAAACCTTTCTATGCTTATAGTCTGCATGGAGATTGAACATGGTTTGGAAAGCAGCCTTAGGATGCCTTCCAAAATGTAATGTGGACAGCAACCTTCACATCTCATGGCAAATGGGTGTGTTCCTCTTCTACACAGAGGGGCTGTGACTCTGAAGAGGAAAATGATGAAGAGCTACTCCATCATTTATAGGATCTCCATCATGATATAGGAGATGCAGGCACCACAGAGATACCAGAGAGAGAACACCCATGTAGAGCATGGTGCAAGTGCAGTTGGACATCTAGGTGTCCAATTCCCCATTGAACAGTAGGGGACAAATATGGCTGAGAAGGCATAGCTGAGAAATCTTGGAAAATACCAGAAAGACCCAAGTTTCAAAATATTTAAATGAAAGCACGGTGCCTTTCATTTCAGTAGGAACTGGGAAGGAGGGGGTGTATACACCAGATGAGGATTTGACCCTGAATTTGCAGCTTGGAAGAGTTACTTTGAGCAATGACTCACAGTTGTAAAGCTTCAGGATATGCGTTAACAATTCCCAGGCTCTATGTAGGAGGCTGCATTCCTCTGAGCACAAGAGATGAGTACATGGAAATGACGGGCTACTCTGCAACCTGACTCAACTTGGCTTTGGCTCTGAAGAGGAGTTAGTCACCTACTGCAGATCCAGTCCCAGCAGGTGGCACTAGGGGAGGAATGACACTGTCGGGAGAATAAAAGATTTGCCACAGCATGGCTAGGAATAAATAGCTGAGTGTGACAAACCCCTTCTGTTCTTTTGGGAGTGATAAAATAAATAGAAAGGGAGGGGAGGAAAAAAGCTGGAAACCTGGTGTGATGGCCAAAATAAAGAACTAAGAAGCAGAGGTGAGAAAGAGCTGAATGAAATATGCAGGGGCTAAAAAATGCTGTTTAGGAGGACGCTGAAATAATCCACAAATTTCAGTCAAATTCCCTAGCTAGCTCTGGATGAGAAAATAGACAAGTGGGCACACTGAGGTGTTTCATATCAGAGATTCTTCATTTGGCAGCCCAGAAGTGCAGGAAGGGAAAGAGAGTAGGGAGTTGGGTAGTAGTACCACTACTTCTCTTTCTCATTGTATCTGTTTTGTGGGAAATTCTGTGATTTTGACAGTTTGAAACCAGAAGGAAAAGAAAGAGCTTTTAATTCTAAACACAATTGCTAAGGAATATCATGGATTTTGTTTTGATAGCATTGACAGGGGGAGATATGTTATTGGGAAATTTACAACTGTAGAGAAGTAAAAGCTGAGCTGGCCATCACATGAAGTTAGGACACTTTTTAACTCAACAGAAGCAAGCACATCTGGGAAACAAAATTGAACAAGAACAGAAACCCAAGCTCACCCTAAGGGAAGGTGAGCCCACTATGGTGTGTGAAGGCTTCCTGAAGACCAGAGCACCCAGCCCAGATGAGTATGTGGTCAAGTATATTAGCATCTTCTCTTACACAGACTTGGAACTTTAAATCTGGGCCTGGGCCTTGAGTATATAATTTAATTGAAGATACTATGGTGTCTGCTTACCTCTTTTATCTGGCTGATCTTCTGCTCTTTCTGCAAGGTGCACACTTGCTTTTGGAGATGCATGTTGTGCTCCTGAAGCTGCCCAATCTTCTCAATCAGTTGACAAATGTGTTCCAGGTATCCCAGACCAGATCCTAGGGCTTTGCTGCTACCTTGGTTCGCCTGCAATAATAATGCGTCTTGGATCATTGAGTAACAGCAGAGCAATTCGTGCTAGCAGTTGGGAGCCCAGAACAGTCCTTACAGTAGTGTGGGATATGGTAAAGACACTAATGCCTCCTCTTGCAAGGGGCTTTGGTTATAGGCAGGTCTGAACTACAGCACTGCTTGCGCACAGCTCTTTATGGATTACTTAGCAAGATGTGTCATCGGAGGAACTCAACTGACTGATCACAGGCTGACACAGAGGACCCCCTCATGTCAACCAGTTTCTGTTTCACCTCCCAGGCTAATTTTTATCTTTTACATGCCACAGGACCCCTACAAGCAAATATATTTCTACTGTATGGTATGGCTAGGGTTAGTATGGCTTACTTAGGCATAGCCCCCAGTGCAAGTCACACATATGTGTAGTGAAGCTGAGCTTGTCCCCTACCCAAAGGCACCTATCTGCAGGTTGCAATGATTTGATTCTTTGTGACCAACTTGGGCTGGTCTGCCTTTGGCAATCTGCAATCCTTACAGCGCAGCTGAACTCAGACCCTCATCACTAGTGGGTCAGCGAGAGGGAAATGTGCCTGAACCATGCTGCCAAGGTGAAAGAACATCTTTCCACTGGTCTTTAGCAGATCCCAGATTATGTTCCTGCTGCTACTTTCTCAATCATTAAGAGATGCCTGAAGAAAATCTTCAGGATCAAGCCTGCTGACTGGGTATGGTGGGATATTCTGTACCACTGACCTCTTCACACCAAGAGCCTGCAGAGCCTCGCTGCTGCTCAGCCAAGGGTGCTGCTGGAGACAGACAGTAATCCTGTGGCAGAAGAAAGGCAATGGTGCTTCCCAGCCCCCTGCTCTGCACCTCACCATTTCTGGCCCCAGGACTTCCCCATGCACAGCAAGTATCCTCTCTTGCGCCACAAGTGGACTCCGCTGAACGTGCTGCTAGAGAATCTGTACAAAGGCTCACTTCCACCTTGGCCCTGTCTGCTGATGCGCTTGTGATACAAGTAAGTAAAATAAGCCTCGATCTTTACAAAAGCAGTACTCTAAGTTTATCTTACTTAAAAAAAAATAAGTTCCCTCCACAAAAGCAGGAAGCTTACTCTGTCTCCTTTCCCACAACAATCTACATTTTTGGGGAAATGCCAGCCTTGGGACTCTTCCTGTCTTTTTATTATGTCAGAAAGCTCATGGTGTGTTCAAAAATAATCAACATTAGGATTTACTTCTTTTTAAACAAATGATGATACAATGTTATTTATAAACAGGTATTATTATGTCCAGATGCTTTTGTGTCTGAGGTTGGGACAGAGGTCACATGAAATCATGAAAAACTGTGATGAATACAAGCCAACCAGTCGTTCACAGTCATGATTTTTATTTTCCTCTCAGGCAGAGTCTGCAGACGTGGTGGCAAGACAAAGGTTTCTCAGCCATAAAACTGAGTCCTTACTGTGTCTGTGTGGTAGGAAGGGGCACAGACCCAGGACCCTCAGGGAGAACAAAGCCTCCATGGCATCTGCTGGGAAACGCTTGAATCAAAGTACTTATAACCAACATATCTGAAAGCAGATAGGGGTTTGGGGGTGCCCAGCTTCAGAAGCACAATTTGCAGGAAGTATATGATACAAGCTTCTGAAAATCTGGCAGTATTGAGCTGTCCCAAAATGCAGTCAATTTTTTTACACTGTCCCATTCGTTATCCTTGAAAATGTAGGTAGCCACTCCGTACCGCTTTTTTAACTCCCCTTTCTGTTAGTTTGCTGTTGCAGTGGCTCATGGCATATCTGTATTGCCCTAAGGAGACAGGGAGCCAAATCCAACCTGTTATAGCTGTAGAAACACAACAGAAGACTACAAGAGACAGAGGCACTCTTGGAAAAGAGGATGAAGTAAAGTATTTGTCTGTAACCTCAGGATTTGAGAGAAAGCATAGAGCATTTGACTGTGACCTCTTTCACTTAGACACCCTCTTTTTGTTCTATATTTGTCCTGTGCTTAGCTTTGTAAGGTCTTTCTTCATGCTCATGGGTGCTAGGTTTATAGCGCAAAACAGGCAGGGAAAGAGAAGAGAAGGTGGTCTTCATTTTCAGTGCTCTGTCTCTTGAGCTGAAGGCACTTGAAAGCAAAGGTGTGTTTGGAGCAGACATGGAAAAAATCTGGCTTTTAGCAAAAGTTAGAGAGAACTTCCAACTCCTGAGCATAAATACAGGCGAGGCGCCCAGAAAATGAGAAGGAAAAAGTGTAGAGAAGTTGCTCCAGGTTTTGGGGCAAGGTAGGTTTACACCTGTAAAGGATGTAAACAAGACTAAAGATTGTACTCAATATGCTGGAGAACCTTGTTTCACAGCCAGCCTTCAGAGACTACTCAGGGCAGGCAGTTTGGGCTAGTTAATAGGAAATTAACTGGCATCTTATTGAAGTGATCCCAGCAAGTGCAAATGAGCAAAAGGCAAATCAGGCAGAGCCTCTGGTGCCTGCCCATCGCTGCAGGGCCAGCCACCTCTGTGGTCAGTGTGCAAGAGCAAAAAGCTTTTAGGGAGAAGGCTTCACCTTGCTTGCCCTGCCACAAGGCCCGTTAGCATGAGGATTGCTCAGATATGGCAGATGCTCAATACAGAAAATTTGTGTAATTTAGCTGATTGCCCCCCAGACAATTGCTCAGAGAGGGCCTCTCTGGGGACCCTTCCAGGACTTTATTTTCTATAGACTGGAAACACCTCAGCAGCCCTCGCTATCTTCTGGTCATGCCAAGTGTAGCATAGAACCTGTGCTGTCACATTCTGGTCTAAATATTTTCCTCCCAGCACCTGTGATACAGTTTTATGCTAGCAGTGGAGGGTGAGCAACCATAGGAAAACTGCAAACATCCTCCAGGATGAGTCTTTTCCAATCTCTGTACTCCCAGTTGAAGCTTCCCAAAACATTCACCTAAGGGTGCTAAGGCACTGGAATGGGTGGCCCAAGGAGGTTGTGAATGCTCCATCCCTGGTGGTGTTCAAGGCCAGGTTGGACAGAGCCTTGGGTGGCATGGTTTAGTGGGAGGTGTCCCTGCCTAAGGTCCCTTCCAACCCTAACTATTCTATGATACTATGATTCTAACCAGACTGAAATTTTCCCCATCCCCCACATGGGGATTGTCAAATGGTATTGGAACAAAAGCCATGTGCCCATTTTTGAGTTGATGAAACCTCAGAGGAGGGAAAAACATCTCACCTACTTTTTTGCAGCTGAAGATGCAAAGATCAGACAAACACAATTTATGAATCAGATGGTTAAAGTTGCACTAGAAAAGTAATGTATAAATAGCTGATAGATTTTGATTCCAGGTACATCAGACTGAGCCAGACTCTTAGCTGGA
This sequence comes from Psittacus erithacus, assembly GCA_009867235.2. Lineage (NCBI taxonomy): Eukaryota > Metazoa > Chordata > Aves > Psittaciformes > Psittacidae > Psittacus > Psittacus erithacus. Next base: position 19,485 of record WYDI02032149.1, read on the forward strand.
AGAAAAGGAATCCAAGGCTTTCAGCTATACTATGCTGAGTTAATTTCATTACAGTTTTGACCCTGTGGACTTAGGTGCACTATGCTGACTTTATACACATGTAACTAAAGGGAGATTTCTGCCCTTGTTATTGCTCCTTTGGCAAAGTTTTGGAGTCAGGTTTTCAGTACATGTGTTCCTGCTCAGCTGGCAATAAACCATCGCAGTTCTGCTGGCTCACAAGACTGGCATCAAGACTGACATCTGCACAGGGAACTTTGGCTTATCTAGAGCCTTTCAGTCAATATTTTCACTAGTGTAAAATCACAGTTTTCCTCTGAAGCCACCAGAATAACAGAGGTAGGAGCCTGTCCCTCTGCGCATGTGTAACATCACACTCACTGCACCATCTGAGCACTACAAAGGTTTGAAGTTCAGCGGGAGCTCCAAGACAGACTTGTTTTCAAGCCTTTTGTCCAACTGATTTATAATCAAAATCTGCTTTTCAGACCATTTAATCAGCATTTTGTTCTGTCTCTGAAATGTTAATGTTATCTGTTACTTTGATGCATGTGATAGGCCTTTCTTCCATTGGGCTCAGTGGAAAACTGTCCTGGGCTGGAGACGGCAGCAGAAGCTGAAGCTGACAGGCAAGACTGGCTTGTTGGTGAAGCTGTTCTTCATTCAGCCAACAGTTCACTGCTGGTTTTGCAGTGACTGAGGTTTCTGTGCTTCACGCAATGCTCTTCACTTTCTTTTGCGGATAGTTTTGAGTTACAACTCGCTCCATCCTCCCATAAGTCCCTCACTGCCCACTCCCACCACATTCGCACGGCCAAATATGGAGAACGTGTGGTCACTGCACTGAGAGCTATGGAACATAATTACAAACTTCCCATCCTGGGCTTAGGGCACAACTGATTAGTGACGCCACAGGCTGAGCATTTGTCACTGGAAGCTGACAACACCAAAAGGCTTGTGAATAACAGGAAAGAGAGGGATCGTGCTGTATATTTCTGGCGGCTCCACCCTGCTGTCCAGGAGGGGCTGTGCTTGCTGATAGCTTCTGGTTTCCTCTAAGCAGCACGCACATGCTATGGGGCTGACCATCACAGGTTGCCCTGTGCTCCCTCTGAACTGTACCAGTTTCTGCAGAAAAGTATTTTGACTACTTTGGTCCATGATAATAATTAGTACTGTGTGAATAATGTGGGGGTTTTTTATTTAATGATGTCAGTGCTCCCACCCTCTCTTTTCTTCTAGGCATATGGGCTGACTTTAAATGTAAACTTAATGGAGTGTGAGGAAGTGTTTGCAAAGCAAAAGCATCAAAAGCTATGTCTCTTCAAACTGACCCCAAACATTTCATTTGGCTTAAAAGCAAATGCTTTTATTTAGGCTTCAAAGTTCTTTCACTTGTTGTTTGACAGCTTCCACTTCCTTTCATCTTTCTAAATGTAGGCAAATGTCAAAATAATGACAGTTCAAAACAAAAGATCAGAAAGCTTTAAGAAATGCCAGACTGAAATGATTTGATGTATATATTCAGCCAAAGCCATTCACCAAATGAATACAAATGGTCAAAACATTTGGCCATTTCTAGTCTCTCTTCTTCAACATTTTCCTTCCTGTTCTCTTGGAAGCAGCCTCAGCAGTCAGGGAGGACATCAAGGAGCATCCTCATCCAGAGACTGAATCCTTGCTCAACTGCGACATGCCATTAAGCATGGTGCTGTTGTCATTGCCCCAGCCAGCTGGGTGGGGGAAAAGCAACTGCTCTCCTGATACTCAGAAGTTGTATTCCCCAAACCAGCAACAGAACTGAGAAAGCTGCTGTCACCTAAAATCAAATGTTCTCAGCTGGTATAAAATATAAGCCAATGTAAGCACTCTTGCATCTCTATCAACACAAATTTAATGCAGCAGGAATAGACTTGATAGAACAATTTGGTTTGCCATGTTCTTTGTGGCAGAGCGGGAATACCCTGTACTGGCCTGCTGTCTTTCAGACAACATTGATGGCACTTCCAGGGGTATCTAAGTCCCAGAGATGACATCAGGCCAGACAGCATGTCCCAGGTACCATATTGTATCTTGGACACGTTACAGGCAGATGTGAAAACCACAGAGTAAGCCTGGAGCAGGGTCTCCGCTGGAGTGAACGATAATGTACCCATCGGCTGTATGGGCAGATGATCATCCAGGCATCATTTCTTAGCAGGTCTCACTCTGTCCTGCCTGTGTTGTATGGCAGTGACGACAGGTCAATCCTGTGCAGGTCTGGTGAGGACAGAAGGCTCTGCAGCTACAGGAGGCTGACCCTGTGCTCAGAGGCACACAACACAGCTGCAGGTCAGTGCAGCAGCTATAGGCATTTCTTGCCCCAGTCAGCTTGGGTGCTACTTGGCATCCCAGCAGTCTGAAGAGCACTGCTCTTGAGATGCAGCAGCCTGGAGGTGCTTTGCGAAGAAGGGAAACCCTCCCCAGGATCTAGGTCACAGCTGTATTTATACGGCTCAAAAAACAAAGAAAGAAAAGTGCTCTGGGGCACAGAGCTTTAGCACTCAGCCAGTGAGGATATTAAAAAGGAGGGAAGATAAGCTACCAAGAGCTTCATTTCCTCTTCAGCTTCTTTCTAATTTATTCTCTTGTTTATTTAAATGCTCTCCTTTGGGAAACTGAGTCTCTATTTCACAAAAGATTTAAAGGAATTTCACAGGCAGCCAGAGATATCAGACAAGACCAAGCTGGCTGCACACTCTCTGGAGTGTGACAGAGAATTTAGGTAACTTTATAAAAAGTCTTCTTTGTGACCAAACTCTCCTGACCTGGTCCTTTTTAACTCTCTGCCAAAAGGCCAAGCTGCTGACTGCTTAGGAACTATGCAAAATAGACATTTGTCTTTGCTGTGTGTGAGACAGCTCTGGAGAGGAAGAGGCTACTTAAGTGGATCATGTGTTGCTTTTTACTGTCTCAATATGCAGTGTTAACAGAGATGGGCCATCTCTGACCTTCCTCACTGCTCAGGAGGGTTTGGCATGCTGGACAGGAAGGCCATTGCCTGATGATTTAGGACCCAGGCAGAGAGGTCATGGTAAAATTATATGCACAGCACTTGTCACTTGGCTTCCTTCCACCCATCTCCCATTCCAATTTATCACTATTACCGCAATGAACACCCTAAAAAGAAATCCCCGTTATGCACTGTTGGATGTTTTTGGTGAGTCTGTGTGACTCTCTTCACCTAGTCCGCTCTTCTCCATTCCCTTTTCCCATGGGGGTCTTTGGTATGTCTCCTCGTCAGGAATCGGCTACCCACTTATATCTTGCCTTTCCTGGTTCACGGAAGCCACCACAGTGAGCAGACAAAGCAGTGATCTGTCAGCATGTCTGCAGCATGGGGTGAGTGCTTGCCAGCATCCACTACGGGAGAAGGTGCAGCAGGGCTTTCTGTTCTCCTGTCTGTGGCACAGTGTGTACAGCAAGGGGGAAAAGGAGTCTGGTGTGGAACAAGCTACTGAGATTCTGTCTTTAAGTTTGGCCCACCACACCTCTGCTGGGCAGTTAAAATGCAATCTCCATTTCTAGCCCAGCAAAGATTTGCATTTGTGCATGTGCTCACTGCTCACTCATTAAGAGCTGGCTCAAGAGGACAGGACAGACATGAACAGAAATTAGCTACCCCTCAGACAAGTTCCCTCCAAATTCTGGTGCCCCAACAGCAGCCCAGCTGTTCCTAGGAACAGGAATAATCTGACCTTGAAAAAGAAAGTATGCTCTGATCCACGTCATGTGTATCAGAGGACAAAGACAAACTTTACAATCTTCATTTTAAGACCAAAATCAAGTCCATTCTCTAATCTAGGGCTTTTTGAAACATCAGATATCCATGAGCCATTTAGTCATCCTTACCCAGACCTGATATATGTGAGTAACTTAAGAATTTCACTACTGGGAAAAAAGCTCTTAAAAATCAGTTACCATGATTTGCTGCTTACAACAGTTTCAGGGGAGATTTTCTAACTCACATATGTCCTAGTTTGTGTCAAACAAAAGGACTTGAACCTTGGCTGAGATATTTGGACAGGCCTAGCTCTAAGATTCAGTTTAGGTGTTTCTTACCTCACTCAGTCTACAGCATTTATCCATATATTCATCTAGACTGTCGCTTGTGGGGTACTTCTTCAGCTGATGGCCATGGATCTGGAGGTCTTGCATGCTGCCGAAGTTCTCTGGGAAATTGTCAGCAATTGTCTTTGGCTCTTCTATGGGATCTGGGGTGTGAAGAGTGCTTTCCCTGGGAGGGTCCATCTCTGGGGTGGGCTCCTTTTCCAGAGATTCACTTTCACTCTGGTCAAAACGTTCATCTGGATTTTCTTCCTGAGGGACGCTTAAGTCTTCGAGGGAAGCTGTAGGACCCTGCACAGCATCTGTCTCCTGGCTGTAGTACTCAGCTTGCTTTTCACTCTCTGGATCTTGGTGGCTGACTTTTCTGGCATCCTCTTTACATGCTCTCATTACCAAATGGTCAATTTCTGGAGAAGAAGAGGTGCTAAGCACACCCGAGTCACAAAATGAGTCTCTGCTGTGAAGCACAAAGCTCTTCTCTGAACCAGTTGGTGTTGATGGAGAATTAGCCCCACTTGGCAATTCAACCCCTGAGTCCTCAGATTCAAATTTGGAGAATCTGTGAAGTCGGCACTTGGACTGGAAGGCACTCAGGTCGGGCAGCATGGCTACATAGTCTGTGTTTGCTGGGGCATCTGCATAGTCTGGATCTGCTGGTTCGGCCGCTGCATTCAGATTTCCCTGGCAGTCCAGTGGGAGGATGGCACCAGGGAGATGGGACTCTTCTGTGCAGGCTGTGTCAGCTGGAGCCTCTGTGATTAACCCTGGGTTTTGAATTCCTTCATTGCTCAATATCTTCATATGTGTTAACACGACTTTGTCCTCAGCAGGTGGGCTCTTCTTACCTGTTTAAATGAAAATAAACAGGTCACAAAGGCTACAAAACTTAGGGTCTAGTGCATCCCCTAAGGGGTGTGAAATGCAGAACTTCTACGTTAAAGTGGTAGAGGGGGACAGCCCTTATTTGTTTTTCTAGAGCTACATGAAGATTTCTTGTAGGCTTTGCTACAACAGAAGTGTTTTGTTTCATAGCCCCAGAGCCCTTCAAGTGGAGTCATAAATGCACATTGAGTTCTGATTTAGTAGATAGGTAGAAAACAACACATGGAGCCAGATAACTTCTTAGTGATTACCTGTGTACAAACATAGAGAAGTACATGCCCTTTCAGCATGATAGACGTGAATTTAAGGCTAAAATATTTCCTCTGATTAAATGTATCCTGAACCAGCAGACAAAAAGTATAAAATGAAATGTCTTTCCAACGGGCTTAAGTGAATTTTACAAGCAGTTTGCAAACTGGTATTCTCTGCACACACAGGCGACAGAAAGCAAGAACTGATAGGAAAAGCAAATGAGGCACTGTAGATCTTTTTCACTCCCTGTATGGTTTTAGCTATGAAATAATTTCTTTAAATGAAATCTTACCTTCTCCAAAAAGAGAAAGGAAATGGGAGCTTTGTTCATGAGCTTTTTGCACACAAAGAAGACTTTTTTTTCATATCACAATTATTTCACACGGCAATGTGGTAGAACAGTCTCTGGATGAAAGGCTGATCTACAGGAGTTGAAGATCTGCACCCAGGTTTTCTTACTGTTTTCCTGAATCTAGTATTTCACCATGCAGCCTTCTGGTATGACAGTCAGTGTGAAAGCTCTGCATCCACCCTTTAACAAACTGCAACCTCAGCTTCAAAACTGTCTGTACGTGGATTTTGAACCAAGAATTGCTGCAGTACAAAACTTCAGTTTCTCTGGTACCTTTTCACTTATTAGTGCCTGACCCACAGCACCTCAGAGGGCCACAATGCGTGCTCTTTTCAGGATATCTTACTTCCCACTTCATTTCCTTTCATTCCCCTTTCCTACTTCCTTCCTTCTGCCTGACATCAAACTGGGCAAATTCACTCATGCTAATGTAAACATCCCTAAGCAGGCAGAGAAGCTGGGGACCCTCCGCTGGTGGTAGAGCAGGACGAGGTCTGCTGTACAGCCTTCCTTCAGAGTAACCCAGAAAACTCATCATTTCAGAAATAACCCATTTTTCAGCCTTCCCTCCTCCAGCTTGCTTTCTGCAATGTCCACAGACAATGGAAATTTCTACTCATTAATGCCATTTTCTACTTTTTTGAAATTCCTTCTATTTGATCATGAGAATTTCTTGAGATGTCACTGAAACATGCCCTTTACTGTTCATAGGCAGCCATAAATTAAGTATTTTACACTGGATTTTCATAAGGTGCTGTCAGTGATAAATCATGCCATCTGATGGGTTTTTTGTGGCATTTGGGCATAGTGCTTATAACACCTTACAGAAGATCTTGTTTATCATATACAAAATTTGCACCTGCCTCCCTTGTCAGGATTCACAGGCATCTCTCCACTGTAAAGAGCCACATTTGGGACAGTCAGTGCCAGACCATCAGCAGCGCAATACCAGTCCGTTGCTGGGAGGGAGGAGCTTGATTTGCAGCCTCATGCACAGCAAAATACCACCTATGAGAGAGAGGGAGCTTGGTGCCAGGTCTTGGAAGGAGGTGAAGCTGAGTCGTTACTGATTTTGGAATAAAGGGGATCTACCTGCTCAGTTGCAAACACCTTTGGCAGAGTGAGGCAAAGCATTGTATCTGCATGAAAAATAAAAGGCTAACAGGCTCTTCTGATGGCATCACCACTCCAGATGGCACAACAAACCCACTGAGGCTCAGAACAGCTGCAAACAAATAGTACAGCTGTCACTCTTGCCAGGAATTACTAGATGCAATGGTAGTCCTTCCCACAGACTCCAATTGCCTTCAGTTATTAACCATGCAATTCTTTCCTTTGACTGGAGACTCTCTTACTGTCTTTCAATCTGCCTCCTTTTTTCTTGCTTAACTGGTTCCACCCTGGCCTACACAAATGTTTCTTTGTCTGAAATCAGGAAGCAGCATATTATAATGAGGTCTTGCTACTTACAGAAGGAGATGTCAGATGCTTTAATTCATATCTTTTATGACTACAAAAGCTACAATGTGTACCAGAAAGTTTGGCTGGGGTAGAAAAACTGAAAAATGAGATGAAATCTCTGACCTTCTACATGAGGGTTCCCTCAGTACCAGAAACTCCAAGCTGAGAAAGGTCTGCACTCTAGACAAGACAGTCCCTTGCTCTCCTCATCCTGTGGCTACTGGCGACATTGCATGGTTTCACAACAGTTTCTTATTTATCTGTTCTAGGCTGCAAACCACTGATCTCAGCACTGGCAGATCCTGGTAATCACAGTCTTTGAGCATTTCTGATTTAACTTCCCAACCTTTTGCAATGATGCAAAATGTTATCATCCCCCTATCACAAGTTCAGAATAGATGCAGAGGACAGCAATATTTTGCAAAACACTTAGGCACCTCATCCTCATTCATTCAGTGATGGTTTCTCATAGTCAGCAAGGTCACCTGTGCTACAGCAGAGAGATCTCCCATGATTAAGGCGGCAACCTGAAACTCAAGTTTTTCTTGCTGCACCTCACTGGCAGAACAGTCTCTTCTTCTCTGTTAACCAGATTATGGGATCTAAACCATGGGGCTTCCAACAAGCAGGGTTTTTCTGCTATAAATCTTAAAAGAAACACACAAAAAACCTCAGGTCTTTCAAGCCTATTTCAACAAACACCAGAATGGTGAAAATAAAGCTCATCTGTGCAATTATGGGGGGGGAGTGGGAAAGTGAGTCAGCGCATCAGCGCCCCAGCTGCTATAAATTAGCTCATTACCAGGGCCCCTACCAGAATTGTGTCTGCTAATTCTGGTTGAGGACTTGGCCTGTAAGTGCTTTGTATGACAATACCAGGGCCCCAGAGCAAAACAGGGAGGATGGTTTCCTGTCTATGCTGGAGGGAGCGTGCTGTAGGAGTTCAGTTACAGTGCTGTGCGGAGGCTTCTGAAAGGAGGTGTGAAGCACTTCAGAGAGCAGAACGTGTGGCATAAAGGTTGGTAAGATACATTTACTTGTGCTGGCGGCCAGCCAGGTTTGACACTGCTGCTCCTGGGACCTTGGCCAAGAGTTTTGTTGTTGTTTTTTGTTTCCTTTCCCCTGGACTGCTTTTCCACACCCCTTCTAGGTGGGGGTAAGGTACTGGAACGCAGCTGGCTGGGACATTGGTATGGCAGCAGGAGAGAGAATGGAGCTGTGTGTATATGCTTAGGAATCAGTATAGCTTCCTGCAGCATCTCTGGCACCATGTGTCTAGGCCAAATATGGTCTCGGGTTAACCTGTGCTACTTGCCTAGTAGCCCTCTCAGAGGGTTATATGGCTCTGTAATCACACTCAAGATAAAAAGAGTTCCCTGAGTTGTGATATGAGCCTGTAACTGATTGTGATTGATTATGTGAAGCCATGGGCAAGTTGCTGGATTTCCTGTACAACTGGAGAGTAAGGCTGCTTTCCTTCTAATGAGGAGGCGGTAACAGTGAACTCGCTAATATCAGAAGGTAATTAGTAGGGATTAAAAGGAATTGATATGTCTCACCTAGGTCTCTAGAACTTTGCTTTGTTTCCAAATTGCTTTCTAGGATACTTCTCTGTTGGCAGTTAGGAAAGCCTAGCAGAGAAATTTAAATCCTTCAAAGGTGAATAACACCCTATCGGCCCCTGTTGCGCTGTCTTCTTGCAGTTTTAAGTCCAGGTGTATTTTTCCTGTTACATAATAACTAGTAGCTGCCAGGGCACAGCCTAGTGCATTAATACAGAGATTACTAGCCTGAGGAAGGAGGGCAGACATGTAACATGAAATTACTTTCAAGCACTTCCTTTATCCTAAGTAAGTTTTGTGCAAGAGATGCACTCAAACAACTGCCCAGGCAAAAACTCCTAGGCATTCCCAGTCCTGGCCAGGCCCAACTTTTGCAGAAGGTCCCACCTTTCTAGTAAGTCAAGCCAAAGTCTGTATTCAAACTCACATTCCAAAGCATTAAAATCCAGCTCCAGGGTATTTTTATTTTTTCATCTACACCTGTGGCTCAAAGGCATGTTTCGCTGGCAATTCCTTCAGTGTGAGCCCTCTGCGAAATCACTGAGAGGGATCCTTGGCCTCAAACCCATTGGCTTAAGTATCATAGCACATGGTCTTCTGATGCATCTAGCTAATGGGAAGAAGCCAGATTGGCAGTAGGATGCGTGCTGCTAGTGGCAGTAGAGAGCTATACTATACAGTGCTGCTCTGTGCTGCTTTCCTCTCTTCTGATCTGTGCCCACCCATCTTCTCAAAATGTTCATGCTTTGAACACTGGCATACTTGGCATGGGGAGAAGCTCTGTTAAACATGTGCACAATGACAGGCGCAACCGGAGCAAAAGCTTTGCTTGTCTCAATCTGCCATTGCGTTACAAAGGATAGCAACATCGGAGCCATGGCAGCCCTCTGCTTGTCCCCCGAGCTGCTGCAAGGGTCCTGTGCACAGAGTACCCATCCATGATGGTGCTGGCAGGATTTTGCAGGATGGCAGTCTCAGGGAGAGGCACAAGGTGAACAATCCAGAGATGCTCAGAGTACCTTTTCCTCCCCCCACTCCCATCCATCACAAGACATGCAACACCCTCTAGATTTAAGTTCGTAAGGCCAGTACTTTCCAGCTGTAGTGTGCCACAGGAAAAGAGCACCAAAACCAAAGGTCAGCACCAATGACTTGGGTTGCTGGAGTAGCAGGGATTTTGCACAGCTGCCCTGCAAAGGAAGACCAAAGTCAACCACCTTCATTCCTACCAGTCTGCTTAGCCCTGAGCACAGGAGCAGGATGCACATGCATTCCAAAAAAGATTTTTCAACATCCCATGAGGACCCACACAGTCTGCCAAGTAACTCCTTTCTAGCTGTGCCAAGGATTAAATCCTGTGCCATGCAGGACAGGTTCCATGATGGGGCTGTGGCCTCCAAGTAACAGACTAAGAGATGATCATCAGCTTTTGAAGAATCATTAGGCAGCAGTGACTAGTGAGCTGGAGTCAAACTCATTACCTAGAAATGAAAGGTTGCCTCTCCCATTCAGTCCTTGCATTCCCTCATTTTCCTTCCTTCCTTTACAAAAAAGTCTCCCTTCAGTCCTGTTACTGAAGCACTGTTCTCTAATGCTGCTGGCAGTACAGCTCAGGTAGTATTTCCCTTTCACTTAGAAGAGGGGATTGTTTTTTTTTTTACCTCAGCAGTGATGAGGTCTCAATTTCCCAGCATTTAGGGGGAAAGGGTCACTTCCTTTCTGAAACAATAGGCATTTTTTGCTGTTGATTCTTCCCCCATATGTGCTGAGGGGTGGTGCTGGGGCTGTGCTGGCACCTCCTCTTCAGCACTAGCCCACTAGTGAGCCACATGAAGAGCATCCAGGAGCTGTGTTAACTTTGCTAGCTGGGCAATGGCTGCCCTTTGCACAGCCCTGTAGGCACAGGGAATTGCTGCATGTGCAGGATCCCATTACTTGGAAGAATTGGATTACTCCTATGCTGCAAAAAAACCCCCAAACCACACATCAAACAACCTCCACCCAAAAAAACCCTCCTGCAACCACTACCAACTGATGGTCTGGGAGGAAAATCTATTTCCACAGAGCTTTGCTATGGACTTCCATGGGGCGGGGATCCCCCTTGCTCCCTGATGCTTTACAGGCCTGTTCAAGACCAGGTCCCAGGCCTGGTGGTGGCAGGGGTGCTGCCTGGCTCCAGGTACCCGCAATTCATCTGCCTTCCCAATGCCTTTCAAGCAAAGCTAGTATATGAGCATGCTGCTGTAATTTGGGCTGCCCAGCCTAAGCAGTGGCTTCTTATAAACAATTAGGACAATTGTGAGCCAAGGAATTTCTAAGGGGAGCTTACAGAAATGTGTTTGGTGCCACTTACAACCACTTTCAACCTCTGTCTGCCATGGCAAACACTTATGAAGCCATGAAAATCACTGTCTTAAAAATATTTGGGTTTACTGGAATTGTGACTGAAAAGTCCACATTTGCAGAGGAACAAACTCCCATGTGGTAACTATATTTGTATGATAGATCAAATTCTTGAAATTTCAACTTATCCAACTGGGGAACTGAAATGCATGTGGATTTCATGAAAATATGTGTACGGTTCGATTTGCTTGAAATGTTGAAAGCAAAGGAATAACCACAATAAAACTGAGATCTCAGACAGTCCTTAAACAAAAAAGCACAAAGTTCTTAGATTGTTTGGTTCCAAGGTGCTCTCCAGTCACATTGTTAGTTAAGGGTGTGAAGCTCCTCTGGATGATAGTTTAGTGATATAAGGTGACCAGAAACATTATAAATCCCCCATAGCTGCAGCTGATAATGGTAAATCCATAAAACAGATCCATAAAGTAGATGCTGAAAGATAACAGGGTTCAAGGACTCTGACTGGAGAGTTATTCATTGCTTTAATACACGTTTTAGAAGAGGAGGAGATAATTGTAGCTCTTTCCAAGCATTTGAGGAGGAATGAGAGATTGATTGATTGTTTACTGATGGATGTAGTTGGGTGGACTAAAGAGGAAATGGATTTCCAAGTAGAGAAGCCACTTGACATTTTTACAGCTTGCTCCTATTCATTCCAAGTGACCTGTGAAGTTTTTGAAAGCCACAGGTCTGATAGATTAGTTAACTCTGGCAGAAAGTGGCACAGCAGGTCCCCACAGACCACCTGCTTTATCAGAGGTAACTTGGGTAGCTGCCAGTCACCAGTTTTCAGACCAATGCCTGACCTTGCGCATGGCTAAAGAGCCTTTGCCACCTGTTACTTATCCTTTACCCTGCAACTTATTTCACAGAATCACAGAATGGTTTGGGTTGGAAGGGACCTTAAACATCTAGGTTCTTTGGATATATTGCCCAGTGGAAAACCAGGCCAAGGACGATTTCAGTGCATGAGAATCTGCACCCAAGTCCTCCTTACTCTACAGTGTAACCATTCCTGGGGTCAGGAGGAAGCTCACTTCCCACCATCACCTGTGGTGCTTATTTGTGAGACTGTCAGGGAGATGACAGCTTCCACTGAAGACCTACAAATTCTTCTGCATGTAAATTTCCACCTGCCTCTTCAGGAGAAAGGTTCAAAACCTCAAATAGAGGAAATGTTGCTTTCATGGGCAGCCCTGTATGATACCAAAAGACTATTTGGCTTGCAACTCATTAGTGTGTCTGAGCAGAAAATTAAAACAATAGAAACAAATACACCAAACCTCAGCAAAAACTGTCTACTTTAGGAGCTCTTCCCTTGCACATCTGATTTGCAGGCTGCCTCATATTGCAAAGCAGTATTCAGCCAGTAATGAACTAGGAGACTGGAAGCCCTTTGCAAGGATGGAACTTGCCCCCCAGTGATGATCGGTATGTAGTAATTCAGGTTTTATTGCCTATAATAAGCTTGGATAAACAACTGTTCAATAGCCCTACAGACTAAAGCCATTAAGACCCCAGTGCTTCCACTGAAGCTAAAGGAACTCATGAATCATATCAGAAAGGTCACTGTTAAGCCATTCCTCATGTGCAGTCATTGCTGCCCCTAGGCAAAAACCTGGAGTGCTACTTCTGCTAAATGAGGCAGCAGCGGGCAGGAGTAACCATACTCTTTGGTATGCCTGAAATCTTTTATGGTTGAAATGAGAGTGATGACAATTTTGGGGTTTGTTGGTCTTTCTGGGGCCACACAAGGACCTTGCTGAGATAACAAGGAGGAGGTGGTGATCCAGGGCTCTGTAGCTGCAGTAAACTGAACTTCCTGATAGAAGAGGTCCTGCTACCCTGAAACTTCTGCTCTAAAAGCCCCTGGGGGGGGGGGGAAGATCGGCTTATACCTCTGTTTTTGAGAAGCCATTCTAAAAAAGTTTTGTTTGATTTGTATTCTCTATCTTAAGCTGCATTTGGAGATGCAACTGTAAAGTCCCTGCCACAAAACTTGCACAAAACAGCATATTTTTGGCTCTTTCTGAATACAGATAGGGTCCAAACCAGGACATGATATTTGGTACCTCTTTCCAGCCAATGTGACTAAGGAGTGCTGTCCCTGTTTCTTGCCTGGAGAAATTTTAGCTGTATCTTTTTCTGATTCCTCAGTGCTCTGAGTGATAAGTCTGTTCCCCCGCCAGAAGCCTCCACCTACCCTGATGAAAATACTGCTGTGCCTGGGTAATTAGGGACACTTCCATGTGGAAGAGCAAGCTTCCTTTCCACTCTTAACCCTACCATCAGACTAGCAGTATATAGCTTGGGGGAAACAAAGTTCATGGTCAGATTACATCCAGGGGGAAGAAATAAAGAGCAGTTTACATCATTCTGTAAAATGGCATCTCTTCCAACACTCCCCATGTCTTGCAGTGATGGTGGAGTGCTCTCACAGCAACACTGCTCCAGAGTCCTTTGTGTCATTGGGTAAAAATGCAGTCTACAGACCAGACCCAGGCAGAGAAATGTGCTTCAGCAGCCTTGCTACAACAGCGCCTGGCAGCAGCCTGCTACCACACCTCAGGGAGGCTCCAGCTCACACTGAGCTCTGAGCACCTGCCTCAGAGCAGGAGAGCTGGGAAGCATAGTCCCAGCACTGGGTGCCTGAGCACATGGGCACAGAGATGCTCAGGAGCATGGCAGCTCTGTTGAGTCCTGCCTCTTTGAACTAAGGCAATACAAGCAGTTTCTGCAGGGTTCAGCACGCTGATGGGAAGTCAGGACCCCAGGAGGCACAACCACACCACCACGGTGTTTTGCAATCTGCTCTTGTACAGCACGCTACACTTAGACTGGCAAACCCTGAGTGGCCACCTCTATGCCAAGCAAACCAACCGTCCAAAGCAGGGATGTTAATGGAGACAGAAACTGAAGATCTCATGTACAGCTGGCACAAGCTAAGCCGAAGGGTAAATAGGAAGGCTAAAGGGTTTCTGCTGCCTGGGACCTGTGATCTCAGCCTGCATCCCTGGCTAAGGCATAAAACATAGGAAATCTGCCTGAGAAAGGCAGATTGAGACCACATCGTTTGTTTCAACAGACCGCGAAAGTTACAAGCGATCTGCTGCCTTCTCTACTTGGGTCACCTCATGTGCATAGGAAAGGAGGATACAAATAACACACCTCAAACTGGGGATAATCCCTGTTGGATGGGGATATACGCTCCCAGAAAGCGATCCGATGCGCGTTGCCAGCGCAGTGTCAGACTAAGGACAGATCCGACCCGCATCACGTTAGCGCAGAGCCCGAGCGAGGCGCGCGGGCCAGCGCGCGCGCAGCTGCTCGGATGCCGAGCCCCGTTTTCACTCTTCCTGCTCCCATCCTGGGCAGTTCGCCCTCCTTCACGCACAGCCGACTCGGGATCGCAGCGCTCCCGCCTCTACTGCTGCTCTCTCCCAAATATTACAAATGCAAAATAAACCCATTTTAAGAGGAAAACAATTCGGTTTAAGGCGCGGGGCCGGGGGGCGGACTTGTTGCAGCCTTACCTGCGCGTGGGCAGAGGCAGCCGGAGAGCAGCGAGCGCAGCATGGGGCCGGGCGGCAGCGGGACGGCGGGGCGCGGGAGCGGGGCTGGCCGGGCTGGGCTGGGTTTGCCCTAAGTACCGTCTGCGTGGCCGCCGAGGGGAAGGAAGGGGGTGGCGGAGGACAGGGTTTGGGGAGGTGTGCCGGCAGCGCCGGCTGGCCCCGGGCGGGCCGGGGCAGCCCCGGGGGGCGCGGACTCACCTCTCCTCCACGGCGCTCCCAGGGTGAAGCTCCGGTACCAGCTGAACATCACGGCAGCAGCCGCCCTCAAAGGCAGGCGGGGAACGGGGGTGCCATCGCCGCCGGCCCTCCCCAGGGCTGCTGCGCGTCCCCCGATGGGCGAGAGGGGCCTGGGGCCCGGGCTAGGGCATGGCGGGGCAGCGGGCAGCAGGCAGCGCTGCCGGTGCGGAGGCTGCGGAGCGGCGAGCGGGCGCCCCGCCAGCAGTGACTTATAAAGGGAGCAGCCCAGAGGAATGCATCTCCTTTGGCTGATAAGCCGAGATGACTGGAGGGGTTTGACCTACCTTTGCAACCCCCAGAGGACAGAGGGGGAGAAAGGAAAAAAGGGACGGGAGAGAAGAAAAAGAAAAATATTTCAGCACTTGCATAATGTCAATAAACAACCCCCTCTCAAGTGGCAAGAAAGGAAAGGCTGGAATGTTTTGGGTGGAGAGGAGAGGGAGTAGAGTGGGTTTGGTGGTTGGTTTTTCTATTTTTTTTCTTTTGATTTTTTTCTTTTTCTATTTAAATAACATCTTCATAATGCAAAACTGTATCGCGGCTGTAGCTGGGGCTGCAGACTACGGGTAGGAGGGGTGAGGGGGAAGTGGCAGGACTGTCCTGAACACAAGCTTCCATGGGCAGGTTTGTGGTGTCACCCCACTGGAGTGAACTCCAAATATGCAGGCTAGGCGCAAAGAGTCTGGCATGCCCTGAGCATGGCTGTGCTCACCAGAGTGCTGCCCTGGGAAAATCGTGGGAAATTACTCCTAGGCTAGGTTTAAGCAACACAAGCTCCCTACAGCCAGCAGCCCCATAACATATCTGGGGTCTCTGCTTGCTAAGAGAACACCAGTCCCTGCATCACCCTCTCACCTGACTCAAGCACTGGCAGGTGCTGCTCCACCAGTTAAACCAGCCTAATTCTGTGGACTTCAGCTGTCCACAGGATCAGTGGCCCTGAAAAGACCACAGAGTGGGTGCTACAGCCCTGTTACAAATGGCACAAGAAAGCCAGGCAGGAAGGTAGCTGGCAGGAAAAACCCGTTCCAGCTGCCTTCTCAGCTCTTGAAGGTGCTGGTCCTCCTGTGTCTCTGCAACAGCCACCTTGGGCCAGATACCAACTGAGGTGAATTGACTTTTTGCTGTAGCAGTCACTGGCGTTTGCTGGTTGACACCAGCCACAATCTAAAGACAGGGAGTTTAATCAGCCCCTTTTCCCCATCATATTGCTTTTGTATTTAGTTATTATTTTATTGTTCCAGAACTCATATCATCCAACAGAAGGCATCCTTCATCCCCTGGCTAGGAGATTCATCATACTGTTTCCCATCTTGCCTCGCACAGCAGTGGGATAGAGTGTTTGTGGGTTGCACCCAGTTTGCTTGTAGCATTCCATGCACTCATCATGCACCCAGTGCCTGCTCCCATTTTTCTGCGAAAGCCAGAGGGCTGTGAGCAGGGCTGGTGAGAAGGAAAGCCATAAATTCACTCAGGGAAGGAGGTCCATGTTTCTTGCACTGAGGCAGTGCCAGGATGGGGAGGTATGCACTGCTGTGGTTATTGCTGTGTGCTTGGTGTGCAACGTGCTGCCATGCTCTACCCATGCTACCAGCCTGAGCTCACCAGATCAGCTCCCAGCTGCATTGGGCAGGCTTAAATTATGTGAGCAGGAGCATAATTTACAGGTGCCTTAGCATGAATTCAGTAGCACTGTTAGCTAGAGGAATTCTGGGGACAACGTTATTACTCTCTGACCTCCAGCTCTGCTGCCCATACACCATCGCACACTCCTTTTTTTCTGCCATTAAGCTCCATTGCTTTGTACACGGCTGAGCACTCTCTTACTACCCAGAGGCTTATTTAAAAAAATAACTAGTTTGGGAAAGGAAAAAAGCTTCCCTGCTAATGTCTGTATAGCTGCAACTCCAAGTGCTCTGAGATGTATTAGATTTGTAGTGAGGAAAATGTTTGATGTCAGAAAACAAGGTTCCTAAAGACAACTCTGAAGCTGCTATTCCTATGCTCAGTTTACCCCCTTGTGTTCAACAAGTGCTTGAGGCCAACAGAAATGGCTGTTACCAAAATATAATAAACAAAAGAACCCAGTGACAGTAAGCTTTTTGAACAAGAATAAAACATCCCCTGAAATACACACAGGCCAAGTGCTCCAGCCCTGGGCTAGGGCAAACATGGAGTGAAATCGGCTGGCAATAAGCACAAGATTTTAATGCTCTAGCTATTCTCATGACAGGGTGTGTGTGAAACACATGATTACTACTGTAAGCGTCCCGTGTTGACACAATATATGACAGTGTTCAGAGTCTAGAGGGCCCCACAAAGTTGTCGTTAGGTGTTGTACATGATTATTTTTGTCTACACTTGAAAAGTTTTAGTAGCATAACTGTTCTATGTATTTTTTCAATTCAGGTTTATTGGCCATATTAGGATCAAAATGCTTTACACCTGAATAGCCTAGCACTGGATCAGGAAAAAGCTATAGCATGCTTAGCACTTTTATCCAAGTGTAAATGCATCTACCTGGAGGGAGATTTTACCATTTTGTGGTTGTATTATTAACAACAAGGGAAGCCTTCCACAGAGTGGACACCACAGACTCCAGTCCTCATCAAAAACAGCCTACAAGCAAGAAAACTAAGTGGTACTTGGTTTTGGTGTCCAAACTTGAAAGAAATGCAGAAAAGGAAACCTGATTATTAATGTGCTTTTGTCTAAACCTTGTGAACACCCTTGACATGGGAAATGTCATATCCCTTCTGCACAGAAATACATGAGGCCCAGTTGTGGCTATAGTCCACATGTGGTGAGAAAGCAAGGATGGTTCCAGCCTGTAGCTTTTATCTCTTGTCTGGCAGCAAGAGTATTGCCAGGTCTCACTATTTAATTGGGAGTTTTGAGACTGGTTGATTCCTTTTCCTTAAAGCCCAGCCTGTTAGTGAGGGGATCATGGGGCACCAGGGCTGAGCTGTAGACTGCTGTGATGGATGCAAAGCACAAGGATGGGGAGGAACCACCTGGGCAGGGAAATGGACCTGCTTCAGCCACAGGAACAGCCTGGTCTGATTACTGGGGCCATACTACCACGTGCCCCATGATGATACTGTCATTTTTGGCACGCTATATCTGCCCGTTCCTAGCAGCTGCCCGTTCTCATGCTGGTGCTCCTTCCCATTCACCCATGAGCTGAGAGTGCGAGATGAGTTCTCAGAATTGCAACTGGGCAGGAAATTCCCTCTTGAGCTGCAGAGGTTGTAACGGGAAGAGGAAAAACCTCTTAGTCAGCATCTGCTTCATTTCTGATGGATGCATTAATTTCCTCATCCATAAGAAAACTCCACCCAAAGAAGTCTCTGAATGTGGAAAGCTGTTGTGTCTCTGGATTCCCCAGCTGCATCCTATCTTTCTTGTCGCCTTTGTCAGACTTGGAGCTGGTGGGAAGTGACTTCAGAGCAGAAGGCACTTCCCTATCACAGAGAAGTCAGGCAGGAGCTCACAGGGTCCTGTTCAGCCTTTGCACCAAGGTAGGTGGGTGAGGGTGTGTGGCAAGGTCTGTTTACAGTGCAATTCCCAAGTTAGGGACCTGGAAAGCCAGACAGATACATTTAACGGTGACTCCTAAAAATATGCTGGCTGTTGTGCTGCTCATCCATGCCCCAGTTAGTACTGTGCACTACAGGGGTTAAAATCTTCCTTAAAAGTGATTCCTGGTGTCTATTGAGATACCCTGCAGTTGCAAAGGAGGTTGCATGTCGAATGTGTGCCCTACTTCAAAACATTCCCCAGGAGCCAAATTACGCAGTATGTGGACAGAGCCCTAAGCGTGTGCATGGATGAGCTCTCCTGGATGGGACAGGTGCTCCTCTGCTGTTTGCCTTGAGGCAAGTTCCCTGTGCAAATAACTTCATCTTCTGCTGCAGCTTGTCTGGCAGAGCAGGATTTTTCTCAGTATTTTCAGGACCTGTCTTCTGTAAATTGTGCAGCTCCCAAATCACAGGATTTCTCATGCATGTAAAAGGCCCCTCCAACTGTCGTGAAGTATTTATGCTGACAAAAACCACATTCCAGTATCATTGTCACTGCGGTTTTCACACTGAAGCACACAATGAAATAAAAGTCAACCTTTCATCATATGTATATATTAGACCTCATTTTTCACCCTGGTCCCTGACCCCCTAGTTAAAGGCTAGATCTGGACAGGTTGCTCCGCTACCTCCTGGGTTGGCTTGTACACTTGCAGTGCTGTATTGATGTCATTTAAGGAAGCACTGGCAGCACCTCCTGCATGAGGGTGTGCAGTGCCACCCTGGGGGTACCCCGTGCTGGTCAGTGTGGCTGAGTGCATGGCTTGGGAACACACACTGCCTCGGCCAGCAGCCTCTCACACACGAGATGGGTCAAGGGCAAAAAAAAGAAAAGGGGGTGGTGGTGTTCCATCGGAAGTTTCCAGAAGACTCCAGTTTCCTGTGAAATGGTTCTCCTGTAACTTGGCAGTGGCCTGCATATGTCCTCCCTGTGCAGGTGGAGGTTTAAGGTCACAAAAGAGGAAGTCGTTTTACTGCAATGCCCTTACAAGTGTAAAAAAAGCTTGCTGGGCTAGCAAGCAGCTCTTGAGTCTGCTAGCAGTAATTTGTTAACTCCTGTGAATCTCATGCCTTGCACCAGGCACTTGCCTTAGTCTAGATATGTTGTAGTTTTTGCTCTCTCCTCAGGGAATCTGATAAATGCACGAAATACTCAAAATGAGCAAAGCCTGTCTGTACAAGCACAACCCTCTGCATATTCTTTGCCTTTTGCATGGAAGCCTCTTCCCCAAGCAATTCACAGAGTAGGGGAGAAAGCTGCCACCTAGCTCAACACCTACTGCCCCTATTCTTTCTGGTGTGCCCGCTAGCCTTTCCAGAGCACAGAAGGTTCAAATGCCAGGTTCATTCTGGATCCTGGAGCATGAACATGGTCCTCGCTCCTCCCTGCTGTGAAAGGAGCCTCGGTGAGCCAGGCAGGAAGCAGCTGCCCAGTACAGTGCCCCAGGGAGCTGGGGCTGGGAGCTGGGGCCAGTAGCTTGCCAGTGGCCTTGCCACCTTTGTGCTCACTGTGTGGGGCTGAAGGGACCTTTGATTTCAAAAGTTCTTGGGGTTAACCATGCTTAAAATCAGGTTGCACTCTCTAACTCTCCAGAGCCAGTACAGTCCTCCTGCTTTCTGTGGATTACCTGCCCTGAGAGTCCACACCTTTCCCAGCCAAGCGACAAGCTGACATACCTTGTCAACACCTTCCAAAGGCAGGCTGAGCTGTGCTATGCTGCACTGGCTGATTTCTGGGTTATGGCACAACCCAAACCCTCTGTGATGCTGCAGGCTGGCTGGTAGCATGCAGGCACTCAGGCATCCCCATCAGGTCCTCCTCCCACCATACCTCCACCCCTCTCCACCAGTGTTTTTGGGTGAGGTGTCTGAGTTGGTGGGTGCTAGAGCTCAGGCAGGAGGGAAGGGTGCCTGTCTAGGGATAGGATGGACAGCAGACCAGTGGTGGGCACCTTGGGCAGCCAGGCACAAGTGGAGGAGGAATGGGGTGATGCCAGACAGTTGGTAAGGGGCAGGAAAGGCAACAGAGGTGCTTGGGGAGCAGTGACACCCCTTCATGAAGGAAGAAAGGAAGGAATGAAGCAAGCAAGTTGACTGGGGCTGAGATAGAGGTGTCTTGGTTTTCTGCTGAAACCTTGGTGTCCTGAGGATACCAGGGTGCTGCTTTAGTAGTCCCAACAAAGGGCAAATCTCAGGCAGGGGCACTCTGCTCCTGGGCTTTGCCAGGGCCCATTGCCCTCCTCCAGGGGTGAGAAGCAGAGCCCACTTTTGCTGCACTGCCTTTATTTCTGTGATTCTTTATCTTTGTGACGGAGGGCAGCTTGTCCTCCAGTTCAACAACCCTCAGCTCAGTCTCTGTGGGACAGCCCTGATAGATGCTGTGGGGTTACTGTGAGGAGCACAGGTGCTCTCCCATCCCAGTTCACCTACCAGCATCCCCCTGCTTTCTGCCAAGCACTGGGCAGCACTCTTCACCTGGGCCCTGCTGTCATGGGAGCCACCTCGATGCCAGCCTTGTCATCCTCTCACCACCTCACAGGTAGCACCAGAACAGATGGATGAGGAGTTTTTGGGTGCTGCAGCTGCAAGAGTAGAAGACGTGACTGCCTTGAGGAGCTGTGCCTGCTGCCTGGCTCCTGGCATCCCTGGCATCAGTAAGCCTGTGCCAGACAGTGAGCCTGGGCTCTGCCATCTGTCCAGCTCACAGCATACCCCAGAGCTGGGCCAAGCTTTGTCCCTGCTCCTGCACATCCTTTCACAAAGTTCATCCAACAGGAGTGAGTGGCATTCTGTCCAACCTCACATCTGTGTGTGCACGTGCTGGCCTGAAAATACAGCGATGGGGCAGGGTGAGGCAAGGGTCATAGCACGGCGGCATAGTGCAGCAGGGCTGGGTGCATGGCAGGAGGAGCATTTCCCCTCTGCAAAGCCCTAGCTGAGCATACTGGAACTGCTGCATAGTTTCATGTTCTGCTTTGTCAAGAAGAGACTGGTAAAACTAGACGGGAATCCAGGAGACCGTGACAGAAAATATAGAGGGCGTGAGGGAAGTGTTGGGGAGTTTCCCACCCTGAAATCAGGTGAAAAGGTGATGAAAAGGAACTCAGAATAGCTGTGGTTTTTGATTTGGGCCTCCCTTTCCACACTCTGAGGTGTCTGGAGTACTGGGAAGCTCCAACAAGGTCTGTGTTTGGCCTGTTTCTCTGTCCCCATCATGACTCTGCCCAGTGCAGAACAACCAGTACGATCCGCCCTTACTCAGTCTGCTGCCAGGAGGGAGCCAGCCTGGGCAAGATCTGCCAGGAACACACCAGTGCCATATCCTGGGCCAGAGCTGGGGAGCGAGAGTTTCCAGAGCATCCCTTACCCTGTTTGGCTTTTTATCCCTGGAGAATCCTGGTGGTTGTGAAAGTGCTGCTTAATCCTTGCAATTAACGGGGCTGAGGGTTTGGCAATCTGTGGCTCATTTACCTTGTAAATGCTGTATCGTTTTGCAGCTTTTGGTTTGGAAATGCTCACTCTCAGTTTAGAGCAATCTGTTTCAATGGAGTGCAAGAAAAGAGTTACATGTGACTTGCTAAATACATCACCAGAGCTTAAAGCAGTACAAATAGCAATTAATGAGATCCTGGGCAATTTGCATTGCTTTTCCCTGAATATATGCGTACACATCAGTAGAACTAAATATTTTTCTTGTGTAGCAATTTAATTAGAACTGGTTAAAGTAAACATGTCCTGAAGGTTTGAATATGATAGCGGCATTACATTATAAATGTAATTTTGATTAAATAATGGCTTCTTTGCTTGAACAGGGTAACTATCCACCCAAAACACAGAGGTGAAAATTTATTTAATAATAAAACTCCCACCAACTTCAATAGGGCTATATTTCACCTTAATTGTATTTGTAATTACACTTTCATGGTTTGATTACAGAATTGACTGCTTCCTGCTTGGAGGGGGTATACATTGTTGTACACCTACAAAAAAACAGAACCGAGAACTGTTGACATACAGAACATGAACCTGGGCTAAGAAATGAGGTGATTTGTCCCATCCAGTGAAATGATTGATAGAGCTCCCTTGTCCCTGAAAATGACAGGAGCACTGAGAGTTGCCACATGGGCTCTCATTAAAGAAGATGCCAGATTAGCCTGGAGCAGTGGTTGCCAGTTCCTGTGGATCTGGCTTCTCTGGTATTCAGAAGTAACTGAGGAAAGGAGGATGACTGTGAGAAGGTTTAAATATGCTGCACAAGACCTAACCTCCACTGGAAATGTATACAGGGGCTTCCTGGGCTGAAAAGTGTTGAAAACAACTGTCCTTGATGAGCAGATAAGTGTTCAGTAGCCAAGGACCTGGCAGATAACCCCAGGACATACTTTACAAATAGCATCTGTTTCTGCAAACCTGCTATTTAAAAAATCTCTTGCTGAAGCCAAATCATGCTCTTTAGTTTGTGTACAACTCTGATATCCAGTTCTTGGGTGTGTATTTCCTCTGGACATCCCGAAGGATATTGCTGGCTCCACTGTTTGTGAACTGAAGTTGGTAACGTGACTGTGGACCTTACACCAAGTCTGTGCACAACCAGCAGCAGGTGTGTGCTATTGCTTGGCCCCACAACTGGTACCTTCTGCATTTGGTGGAAGGGGCACAAGAGCTCACAGTTGACACCAGCATTGAGATGCTCTGCCTTTTCAGCATGTCACTTCACTGCTCTGTGCTTTTCATCTCCCTGCTTGAAAAAAGTGGTAAAACCATTCTCCTTTGTAAAGCTACCAGGGCATTAAAACTGTGAGTCTATATTAAGCCTTGTGTTTCTATGAGCAATAAGTGACCATTGCCATCCAGAGTAACAAAAGCAAATTCACCATAAATAGATATTTTTTACCTTCCAAAACTAAGCCCAAAGCAGATTATCTCCTATGTCCAGATGGGAAATGTCAGTGGAAATATCTGTCTTCATAGCCCCTCTGTTCAGCTCTGATTGAAGCTCACTG
Source organism: Psittacus erithacus (assembly GCA_009867235.2). Taxonomy (NCBI): domain Eukaryota; kingdom Metazoa; phylum Chordata; class Aves; order Psittaciformes; family Psittacidae; genus Psittacus; species Psittacus erithacus. Next base: position 42,897 of record WYDI02032149.1, read on the forward strand.
AAGAAAATTAAATACTACCACGTATTTTTCTGTGACCAGGACCTTTGTGGCTTTCATCTTAGCAGTGCTACTTGTGCTTTTATCTATAAAACTCTGCTTCTTTTTTTTATGCTTGTTTAGTGTGGGATGAATGGAGACAGTCTACTGTTTTACTGCAAATTTCCCTGCACTTACTAATTTAAGACTGCCATTCAGACTGAAATTTCCATGTTGTCTCATGATGAATCTGTAGTCTATATGCAGTGCTTGAGAGATATTTCCATATCCTGAAATAATAGGAGGGATATGATGCATTGCTTCATGATTCTGTGGTGCTCCGCGACCCACAGGATGGAGGACAGATGTCACCGAACTGTTGTACACCAAAACAGTCACTGTGCAACGATCCTTCATCGAAGGCCAGTAAGGTTGAACTGATAAGTTTCCATGCCAGGTAAAAATAATGGGTGTATGTATTTTTAGTGGATCTGTGTAAGGAGAACACAATTCTTTGGTGCCTTCCACAGAGTTCCTGGCAGCGGTCTTAACAAAAAAAAAATAAGAGTAAGAGTGAATACTGACCTCCAGATGACCCAGCTTTGAATCTCAGTGATTTGCAGTCTGACAGAACAATTTGCTTGTCCCTAAGTTAGTTTTCATGTGAAGAACAGACAAAGACACAATAAAATACTGTCCCAAGTTTGCAAACTGAATCAGCCAAGTTCTAGTCTGTCAAAAACAGCAGTAGGTGGGGGGCAGACTTACTCTTGCTATGATAACCCATGCTCGTGCAGGCTGAGAAGGCAGCAGGGAACAAGGGAAGGGCTACAAAAGCCTGCAAAGCAGATTTCAGGTAAGCTTGGCTGCCAGGGAGGCATCAAGCTAGTCAAATTTTTCTGCAAAGGCTCCACATCTAACTGTTTCAAGGATATTTAAAGTCATGTTTTCAAAGCACACCATTACAGAGAGTCCTCTGGGAAGAGCTGACTGCTCATTTTGGTGCCCAAAAATGCAGGGTAAGCTGTTATGAAGATCTGGCTCTGTTTGTGGCTGCTGAACTGTTTCAAAAGCCAAACTCTTTTTTCATATAAACACCTAACTGCCTGATGTCAAGTCAGGTTTGCAAGATAAGATAAGAGCACTTCAGTGAGGAATAAATGGAGGACAGTTTATGGAAACTGAGTTATGGTAAATAGATAGCATCAAGAAGAAGGGGGTTTTATGTGGTACTGTGCATAGCTGAGGTGGATAGGGAGTGTATATATATTTTTCAGAGCTGTGGAAGAAGATGAGTGGAAAGCCAGGGGTTCCCTACCAGTAGCCAGGAACCCCATGACACAGGTCTGAGCAAGGGGATCTGGAAGCAGTGGGGTGCAGCAGCGCAGGCTCAGTGTTTCAGAGACAAACTCAGAGGGTGATGAGAGGAATGGAGGGAATGTGATAAGGCCAGGGGAGGATTCTGCAAGGGAAGGGGAAGGAATGAGCAGGAGAAAGGAGGGGGTGTGGGGAGGCCAGGAGTGCCCCTTTCCACTATCTCTCAGTTTCCCCTTACTGGAGGCAAGTTTAGGTCCCTCAGCTGAAACATCAGAGAACCGAGGGGTATGCTTGTTGCTTTTATGGATGAAGCAGATACCCTGGCTGACTAGTGTTCCCTCAGCCATTCCCGACAGCAAGCACAGGGGACAGCATGCTGCCAGCAGCCATTTATCCTGGCCACCAGCAACCTTAGAAATAGCAAGCCTTTGTTGTCATTGTCCTTGTGTTTGTAGGTGATCTGGCCCAAGCAATGATGAAAGCCAGTGGAAATCTGTAACTTACTGCAGATGTTCCTGTGAAGACAGTACAGGTCCACAGGATCATACAGTTGCACTGTGTGTCTGTGGTGCTGCTGGATGCTGAAGGAGCAGCAGCAGTGCGCCACCACTCCCCATTAGATCTGGTGTAACGTTTCTGGCTCCAGCACTAGCCCAAGTGTCTGCACATTCTTATCAGCAAACCTTGCAGGTAGCATTACATGTTTGTCCACTTGAAATAGAAATATTCCTTAACTCTGAACCTCCCTGGCCTCTCTCTTCATATGCTAGTCTCTCTTGGTGGCAAATAGTTTTGATAAATTTATATTTAACCTTCCTGGCTATAAGCTGGCTGCAGTGGCTCACAAAATTCATGCCTGCAATGGCTCACAACTGTTAGAGTTCAGGAAAAAAAGGCAATCAGAGAAATTCCACCATGATGCAAATCTACAAGTGAGTCTTTTAACCACACTTGTTATCCCCACATGCAAGCTCATGATCTGGGAGCTTTGAGGTATTAACATAACCCAAGCTCTATATCTGAACACCTGGACATTTACAGACATTTAACACAACTTGCATTGGGTAGCTCACAAACACTTTGAGAAAGCTCTAGGAGAAAGGTGATCTTTAAGGCCATGGATGAAGGAAGATGGTGGGATATGAAACAGACTAAACTAAACAGGCTAGACAGCTCTAGTTAGCACCTGACTGGTATTTTTTTAGAGGATTCTTTGGCAGAGTTCCTAAACTTTTTGGGTCATTGGTCAGTTTTAACTCTAAGTTTCTTACAAGCCGTCATTTAACTTAAAGCACTAGAATGATGGTACTCTACAGATTTTCTGGCCTCCCAGAGCAGACCAGACTTCACTGCTGGCACAGAAAACACTATGTGGAAAGATTGTGATGAGGAAAAGATTTCACAACATCAGCAGTACCCAAAGGGAGGATAAGGTGGAGCTCTCGATGAGTAATGTGAGGTTTGGTACCAGCAAGTCTAAGTATCTGTGATAAAAGTTGTGATTTCATCCTGCTGTTCTGGGGAAGATCCGGCCTACCAAGTGTGCTGTGTTCAACCTTCCTTGCTCTCACAGAAGAAAATTAGTTTTCTCACCCTTGATACTGGGGTGCTGGCCTAGGGCAAGGGAGAGTGTTACATCCATATTCTCACTCCATCCCACCAGCCAGCTGGCAGGCAGGCCTCCCGATATTTCCAGTGTTGTTTCCCAGGCGTCTCTCCCCATATTGAGTGGGCACATCTTGGGCAACCTCTACCTCTTCAAAACTGTCCTCCTTTTCCCCAAACCAGATGCTGCTTTCCTACCATCACACACATTAGCCATGCTTTCTGCTGCAAAATGCAATAACAAGGGTTCAAGTCAATGTCAGGTGGGTCCCCAAGTGTTACACCTGTCTGAGAGGCAGCTGAATTCTGTTTGTGCTGCAGTAAAGGGCCATGCTGGATCTCAGTGGGATATCCCAAGTCTTGGAAGGCAGACGCAGGGACTGTGAGAATGAAGACCCTAGGCCCAATGTAGGAGAGGATCTGGTTCGAGACCATCTTAAGAATCTGAACGTGCACAAGTCCATGGGACCTGATGAAAGCCATCCGCAGGTCCTGAAGGAGCTGGCGAATGAAGTTGCTAAGCCACTGTCCATCACATTTGAAAAACCATGGCAGTCAGGTGAAGTTCCCAATGACTGGAAAAAGGGAAATATAACCCCCATTTTCAAGAAGG
>WYDI02032150.1:7744-19163 GCA_009867235.2 Psittacus erithacus
CTCTAGTGGAAGGTGTCCCTGCCCGTGGCAGGGGTTGGAACTGGAGGAGCTTTAAGGTCCTTTCCAACACAAACCAGGCTGGGATAAGACATCCAAGCACAGATGCCACCAGGTGAGGAAGAGCACGGTGCGAAGCCTGAGCCCTACTTCCCTAGAAGACCAGGTACAAATGTTATTGTGACCAGGTGCCCAGATCTTACAAACCACAACCTGTGAAGCACTGCATGGGCAGAAGCTGAAGCGTTCATGTCGTTAATAGGTGAAGCCAGCACAGAACAAATCCATAGGCCACACAGCAGCCAGGGATGCCAGGTCCAGCCCTGGCAGCCTGCACTGACGTGGAATTGAATTCCTACACATTGCAGACAAGCAGTTTTTAATTCAACTTCACCATCTGGCATGGGAAAGGTCTGTACTGGAAGCTCTCATCTGGTGAGCTCAGGGAAATGGGTCTCTAAGCTAAAGCAGTCTCTCAGGCACAAGGAATCATGATTGAATTACTCTGGTTCTATGTCAACAGAACAAAAAGCCAAGATCAATAGCATAGATGCTTGCTCCTTTAAGTAAGCCAAATATAGAGAAGAACCAGCTGAGAAAGACAAACTGGGAACTGCTTTCGAGAGCTCAGGAGTTGTCCAAAGGCATGAGAGCAGAGGCAGAAGGATGCGGGCTGAAAACCCCCTGAAATCATTTATGGGAATGAACACAAATTGAAAGCAGCCATTAAGAATGATGAAACAGAAGGAAAAAGGAATTAGCATGCGCTAAAAGCAGTGCAGAGTCTGTGATCTGCAGAAAATCAACGTTGGACAAGGGAAATAAAGGCAGAAGTGTCTGACCCACACATCCCTTGTTGCAGCACGGGGTCCTCCGCATGGTCCCCTGCCACGTGGAAGTGTCCGAACCACCATCAGCAGTGTGGGAAGGCAAATCTCTGCCCACGTTTCAGACAATGCAGATGACAACAAAATGCTTCCCATTCCACCAGCGCCAAGGAGGAGGGGTTTCTCGATCCCCTTCTGATAATTCAAGCAAAGCAGCATTAAAGTAGCATTAAAGATGAGCACTGATTTTTTCCAGTTTGGCTCAGAAAGCTGGGGGAGCTCCAGGGCACTGGGAAAAGGCTTTATGTTGTGCCAATACGAGGAAGAAAATGAAGGCAAACAGGAGGCCTCGAGTAATTACAGACCTCTTCCCTCACGTACAGCCCAAGTTAATAACAGAGCAACTGATATGGGGCTCATTAATAGAGAAACCACAGATAACGTAATTAGTGCTGTGGCTTTGCAAAGAGCTGCTGTGTAACTAACTTGGTATCTTGCCTGAGGAGATTACAGCGTTGATGGAATGATCCTGGACTTCTGTAAGGCGTTTCTGGTAGTGGAGGTTGATACCATGATCCAAAAGCTCAGCTGATTTCCTAAATGGTGAACAGGTTAAAACCCAGCTTGGAGCATATGTGTCTACAGGAGCTCAGACAGCCAGCATAACACGCTGCCCTGGCTCTCAGCTAGGTCAGGAGATGGAGCATGTATTTCATAGCTTAGGGTCTTCCAATGGAAGTCTCTTTTATTCAACAAAGGTAAAATGTGATTTATAAGTCTAAGATCAGAGAAAGACAATTTAAACTACTTTTCCCAGCGCATTTTAGCATCAAGCCCCTCGAGGATGGTCATGAGGAAGTTACAAATCAGGGCTGGACTCCTTGCTAAGCAAGCTGCACTGGTTTAGAGGAATAATCGCCAGGAAATTGTATGGGATGTGTTCAGCAGTAGACCGGGTCATTATTATACCTTTGGATCTGCAGCATCCGCACCAGGAGTCTATGGAAGAGAAGCCTCTTCTGGTGCTTCCTCATTGCTCTGCACCAGCCCCTGCTTCCTCAGAGAGGTGCACAGGGCTGCTGCCCTCAGCTGAGGCATCGCTGTTCTCCTCTATTTGCTTTGGACCAGATGTGCAGGCTCTTGTGTGCTGGGAACATCTGTTCCATCAGAACTGGAGAAGCTCAGTGAGCCCCAAATCACTGCACCGTGGGAGCAAGGGGAGGAAATCTTGCTCATGAGTTTCAGGTTGGACAGAGCTTGGAGCAAGCTGCTCTAGAGGAAGATGTCCCTGCCCATGGCAGGGGGTTGCGACTGGATGGGCTTTAAGGCCCCTTCAACCCAAACCAACCTGGGATTCTATGGCATACAACAGGCAGGCGCTGGATTTGGGAAGTGAATATGCTGTAAGCAAGTAATCATAAACAAGAGAAATGATTTCTTGTTGGAGAAGACGCCTCAGCAGTGCCCTGTTTCCACAGGGAGGTGTTAGGGCTCCCTGGTGTCCCACCCAGGCCATCAAACTGAAGCAACCCAAAAGCCTGAACATCCCTGCAAGCTCCACATCCAGGGGCCACAATCAGACTGGAAAGACTCTGAAGGACTCCCCCTGCTCCCTGCTGCACCCTCAGACAGCACCGGTGCCTTTCCTCCAGCCCATTTCTGGGTGGCCTTCAAGCAGAAAGCAGCATTGCTGCATTGCAGACGGATGTGGCTGCCCCAGGCACGCAGCCATGAGCCTGCAGAAGGCCATGGAACACTGGTGGGAAGTGCAGTGCCCTATGAAGCTGCGGATCAAGCCAAGCCCTTGCTGCAATGCTGCCATAAGGCAAGCTGTAAGTCAGCAAGGGCACAAAACCTGAGCCAGGGCAGAAGGTCAGATCATAAAGGGTCACAGAGCAGCTGTAACTCTCACTACAGGGTGCCTCAGGACTCAATTAGATGGAATAACACTTCATTGCTTTGACCTGGGGTGCTGGTTAAGCACTGCGCTTCAGACCAGCACACTCATCACGTTTATCACACAGTGGATTTGAGGTGAAATAAATTATCCACAGACACCTTATCCTACCTGAGAAACTGGCTTCAGAAGTCTTCAGGTGGCTGAGATACACAGGCACAGGCTTAGGACTGCTCTGATTTAAAGGAAGGATGCTCTGGTACTTCAACATTGAGCAATCAAAGGTGCTAACAAGAAATTAGCAGTTAAACCTCCATTTACTGCTTTCAAGAAGTATCTGTAGGATGGACCTTCCTCCTAAAGCTGAAGTAGAGCCAGGATTTCTTTTGCCATAAAAGAATCCCAGGCTTTTTTTCTCTCTCTTCTTTGCATATGAATTCTTTTAATCACCAAAAGCACCGCGTTGTGATTTGCTTTATTCAGCTGGAATGTTTCTCGGTATGATCAAAAGCTAGCAACGTCCTGTCAAGTAAGATCTTTTACTCTGTACGTTTGGTATATTCAAACAACAAGAAAGAGGTTTTAGTTAAAACTCAGACTTGTTGACAATAAAACCTCACTAGAAATGTTTTGGTTTGCTATCCAGGTCAGTGATGTCCAAGCTCGTTTTGCTCCATGTTCTTTGCTGGCACCAAGCATTGCCTGAATTGTGCCACACAGGAGACTCCTGTTAAGCACATGCAAGCACAGGAGCAGAGGCAAACATGTTCCCAGCACACTTCTGGTTCATTTGGCCTTGTCCAAAGCCCCTCTCCAGGTTTCCTGTAGCCCCTTTAGGTATTGGAAGACTGAATCTCAGAAGTAGTTCAAACTGTCCAAAGAATGAAACCTGTGAATTTTTGTCTCATTGGAACCCAGTGTGATTTAAGCTTTATTTGTCTTTTGGTTGAACGGCTTTAGGATCCCAGTTTAAACTGCTTTAGAAAAAGCCATTCAGTGTAGTAATCAGCTCAGCCCTGCTGCTCATGTTTAGTGCAGGCAGACAAAGAGAAGACAAAAGGCAGGAGGAGGAGTTCAATACCATCCCTATCTCAAGCATTGCTCATAAATTACAATCTTCCCCTCAAAATAACAAGCCCACAAAAGGAATAGACTGCAATTCAGGCATAATTCAGGCTGCCAGTAACAGCCAACTAATCCAGTGCCTTCATCCACTTCTATCTTCCCCACCACCATCCTAGCTTTCCATAAAGCTTGAGTTCTAATCAGTAAAGACGGAATTCTCTGATACACTGATTTACGAACAAAGACATGGGAAGTGTAACTCCAAAGCATAGCTTCGAGGTGCCCCTGCAGCAGAGCTGATCTGCTCTTCATTACTGTCACACTGCAACGCATTAGCAGCGCATTTCTTTCTCTTAATAAATTCACACGTCAAAGACCCTGAGGCCTCTCTGGTGCTGATTAAGTGCTTGAAAACCAAACTCGTCCCAAATCCAGAATATCCTTATTCCTCTCCGGTGGACCTATGAATTTCACTGGTTTTCTTGTTAGGGCAGCATCTCACCAATTCACACCAGTCACCGGGAGAAGAGCATTGGATGGGGGAGCACATCCTAAACAGGATCCAGCAGGATTTGAGGACTAATTACAGGGAAGAGACCACCATCCAGACATGCTCAGGGGAGTGATTTTGCCATCTCAGTTCATTATCACCGTCACAAATCCAACCCATAAGCAGCCTCATCAGCACACCAGTAGCACGCTCATATGTACTGCTTGGCCAGATGCGCGGCACAAGCTTCACAAAGGAGTAATAAGATGTAGTGAGACAGTTTAAGCCCGGAGTAAGAGCAGAGGCTGTTCCTGAACAGTTAACAGCAATGCCTGGGAGGGTGAGGGGAACACAGACAGGACTGCTCTGCTCACACACACACAGATCTCATTTTACATTTGCTGGCAGCTTTCCCCCTCAGGATGCCTGTTTGCAAGAACTTGAACAACGAACCTTGGCCACAGATCCCAAATAAAGCAGAAACATAAAGGATGGGCAGCACTCAGCCCCCTCAGTGCATGCAGAGGAGCTGGAGTCATGCTCCGAGCTCCTGCCGAGGGCGAGCAGCTCTGATGGGGAAGCAGCAGCCTCCAGTGCCATGAAGTGGGGAGCAGCCGCCCCTCTCCCACCGCCAGACACGGAGCTGTGCCAAGGAATTGTGATGCTTTAACCCCCAGAATCACAACCGCCTTCTCCCACTGCAGAGCTTGAGCCTTTCCCACCTCAACCACAGCAAGTAGCAGCAGCAAGTCCACCCCGTGCACCATACCCCACACACGGGCAGAAGCCGCAGTCATCAGCTTCCTGCTTCTTCCTGCGCCACGCAGAGACCTGCCAGCCTCACTGCTTCCTTCTCTCCAGGCAATTCCAGCCAGGCTCACAGGCAAATCCTGCACACGCAGTGGCCTCATCCATCTCATCACTGCCTTCCTCAAGCCACAACTCCTGGGCTCAGTGTAACTGCTCAGGAAGGTCACCTAAACACTTCTCTCGACCTCCAGCTCCAAGACTTCAAGTTACACTCAAACCATTAACGAGAGACATGGCAAGAAAAATAAATAAGTGCCTTGATGGGGTTTTTTGGGCTTTTTACCAGATTGGTTGCTGGAGCAACTCATCTATCCAGGAGACATTATGATGGTGAGACATAGGGGGACATGGAGAGGGGTGTTCCCTGCACATACCCCCTGCAGCAATGCAGAAGAGTCGTACCTGAGCAGGTGAGTCCCGGATTTCATTGGTTTCTTTTGGCACCTAGACAGTTGGAGAGAGAAAGAGAATCATCACTGCCCAAGGACCTGCTCTGACTTCACTGCTTCTTGTTGGCTCCAGAATTGAAACGCTCACTGCCTCCAATGGCATGGGAAACATCCAGGGAATGCACACTGGGAACCAGGCATTCATAACAATGCGGGGGAATAACTTCTGATTAAAGCTCTCAAGTCTCTGGGTGGTTTTTGCAGTTTCTTTCAGTTTTAAAGCCCATCAGTCCTGAGGAGGATCAAGTGATGGGAACCATCATGTGGATTCCCACTTGCAGTCAATTCAATGATGCTTCAAACCCCAAAGCTTTCTCCCTGCTAGGTAAGCCCCTGGAGACATTCAGGTGAGGGCTTCAGGCCTACAGAGCGTAATATAATGTATTACGTACATTAATATATACATGTTAATGTGTATCACATGTATAGTATATAAGTTATATATTAATATAGATGTTAAAAGCAGATTAAGAGGAATCCATCACCTTGCAGGCTTAAAGGACGCGTCTCTTAGCTTTTAAACCATAGAATCATAGAATCAGACATTTATAGCTCTAGGGAGTGAATGCAACTTAACTTGGAGCTACAGCAGGCACATAAGGGCTGACAGCACAAGAAAAGCTAGGGATCATTTTGAGAATGCCCATGGGATACGCTTCCTAGGAACTGTGACACACTGATCTTCCTTAGATCAGGAGGCCTTGCTAGCTAGCTGTGCTAGCAATAGGATCCCAGAGGAAGGAAACCCTGGGCAGGACCCAGACTGAGCAACTGCCCTACCCCACACCCAGTTCCCTCCTCTGATACTGCGCTTTCCCATCAGCAATCCCAACTTCTCATTAGACCACCAGAAAAGGGTATATTACACACGGGAGGTTCATGCCAAACACTGACATTAGGCACGTCCCTCTTTAGCAAGCCTTTTCTAGGCAGCTACAAGCCCTTCAGGCTACCTGGCCTAGAGGGATGAGAGATGAGGTGTCTCCCTGAGCCAACTCCAGCTCCTGAGGTGCTCCATGTCTCTGGGGTTTTACTGTGTGATCTGGGCTCTTGGGCACAGAGATACCTCTGGAATAATTGAACAACAAAATAGGAGTAAAATCCACAAAACCTCCATTTTCTAGCATCGCTGGCAAACAGCGGACAGCCTTTGATGGGATGATGCACCAAAGGGTTCAATCTTGCTGGGATAGAGCAAGAGCTTCAAACTCCCAAGTAAAGCCTTCACTCTCTCCCAAAAGCAAAGCTCCAGCTGCAGCATTACTCAACAGCTACTCACAGCTTCCCTGTGTTAAACACATGAGCACATACAGTCATACACACACCCAGGCTTTCTTTGGCTCAGAAACTCTCCTTGTGCACCAAGCCCATCTACGCCTTGAAGGGAGGGTTTGGGTGGTGAGTGAAGAAACACCCTATGTGCTGGCCATCATCACCTCCCTGCATCTCAACTCAAACTGGAGACCCAAGTGCTTCCAGGCTGTATTAACACCCTGGGTTGGTCCTTTCATTTGAATTGTGCTACGCCAAAGAGGAACAAACCCAGCTTTGCAGCTGCCCTCAGCCCTACCTCCGGCCAGGCTGTTGGAAGCTCCCATGAGGAACCGAAGCGGTTGAGGTTGAAGGAGGATGCACACGTTGGGTTGTAGCTGCGGCAGTGCTCACCAGCGGCTGCTGGGTCTCCCATTACAAAGGTCAGTTGCTGTAGAGCACCCTAGGGAGGAAGACACACAGAAACCATAGTTTACCTCTGTTGCCTCCAGAGCAGGATGGTCTGGGGGGCTATCTCCAGCCTCTCATAACCAGGGACTTCTTTAAAGGATAGTATAGGCAGTCAATATTCACTGCCTGTCTTCAAAAGCTGGATGCAAAGGCTGAAAGCATCTTCTTCAGGCTGAAAAGCCCCAACTCTTGGATATCAACCCAAAGCCATACAAAACCACCGGGAACCTGGCCTTTGAGTTTATCAGCATTTTAACACGGCCATCTACTTTGAGCTTCTGGGAGCCCTTTGCCTGTAAACTCCTCAGAGCAGGGACTTCACCTTCAACACATGCATGGGACAAGTTCCTCATCAACTGCTTTGCACAGATGACTTCTGTACCTGGTACAGGTCATGGCCAACAAGGGTGGATGAGTGTAAGCCTGTAACCTAGAGGTCTCTCCTGTTGACCTGACTGCTGCACTTGTGTTGCCCTGACCCAAAATCAAGCACTTTGCACAATTCAGAGCCTTTGCAGTGCTCAACCTTCCCAATGAAAATAAATGGTGCATTAAGGAAGACAAAGCAATGGATTCCTTTCGGAGGGAGTTGCAACCCCACTTCATGCAGCTAGAGCAGACCATGTCCTCCAATACAGCCCTGCCAAGCCTGTCCAGCTCTCACCTTAAAGGGGATCTCGAAGGACTCGATCAGGCCTCCAATGATGATCAGCCCCTCAGTGTTCACTCCCATCCCAAAATAGTTGGACCAGCTCACTCTGTCCACCAGCCGACAGTCCACGTGCAACTCCAGCCTCTCCAAGGAGATGCTGAGAGCAACCTGGTGCCAGTGCCCATCGCCGAGGAAGGAAAATGGGAACCTGCATGTCCCGGAGCGGGAAGGGAAGAGGCGTAACATGAAACTTGGGTCCCACACCTTCTGCAGGACAAGGCTTCACCCCTACCAGCTACCAGGGTCTCATTATCCATGCTCATTATAGATGCAAAGGACAGAAGTAGAGAAATCGAATCTACCTATTGTGACAAGTAAACACCATCACTTCTCTTCCATCATGAGGATGCTGTTTCTATCCAATGGATTTGGGCACATCTACAACCAGTTGAGGTGTCTGGCAAATTATTGGTATTTGGGTCTCTCCCCACTTGATTTATCCCTTGAATCTTTGTTCTTTGCTTTGTTTGCCAGTTCTACATTGTTCTGACAGTGCAGTTCGGCAGGGACTGCCTATGCAGTCCCATCACTAGGTCTGAGGAGCTGTCACTCATGAGAGGACATGACCTTGATTCAGCTGAAGTGGGGTCAGAGCATCACCCAGAGCCCAGGGTGGGAAACCTTAACTCTGGCCTTGGGAGTAGTAATGGAAGCATGAAAAGGCAGAAAAAGCCACCTGAGCTAGAACTTACTCATAGTGCCTCCTCCTTGTGGTGACAAAGACCAAGGCGTATGGGTTGATCCTGATCTGGAAGAGCACATGGCTCCGATGGCTGAGGATGGTCACAAGGCTGGTGTCCTCCTTCAGCGAGTACCTGAGCTTCATGAGCACACTCAGCTCATCTGCAAAGCTAGTAGAAAGAAGTGACACATTGTGCAGTGTCTGCTGTGTCACCATGAACTTCCTTCTAAGGACAAAAACCCTGAGTCACAGCGCAAATGAACTCAATGAGAGCAGGATAAAAGCAAAATGAGAGCAAACAATCATTCAGGTTATAGGGTCAGAGACTCAAAAAGCAGCAGGCAGGCCAAAATCAGCGCTGTCCACACAATCTCTATTCATCTCTCAGGTGCAATCACAGCACATGTCTACGTGGCTGTGCATGACTTTCATGGGACTCCTGCTTTGCCCATAGCTGAGACTGGATGGTGACCCAGTTAAAAGAAGCAGTTCCATGCTGCCTTCTCTCGCCATGTCCTTGTCCAAAGAAAGCTACAGCCCTACATCAAGAACAGCAAAGGTTTGACCTGGTGTATGCCTCCACAGACCAGTGCCTTGGTATCAAGCAATGCTGATGGAGACGGCTGTTCTGTCCCTCTTGCTCTCTCCAGTTTTGTGCTGGAGCAGAGAAATCTTCCCAATGGGAACACCAAGAAAACATATTCCTGGAAATGGTCAGTCAACGGTGTGCCAATGCCTTCCCTGCACACAACCAAGAAAGATGGAAGAAGCACTGGGCTCATAAGAGCTTAGAGTGGGTGCTTTACATTTGTGTTATGGAATAGGGTCTTAAAGCAACCCCTCAAACCAACGTGAATGCATGAGATGACTCTGAGCACCACCACCCAACCCCATCCCCTGAAGGCAGCCTACCTGTCCCCAAATGCCTCTCTGGTGGGGATGTTGAGGGTAGCATACTGCCCAATCTCCAGCATGCTGCAGTTGGCTTCATCATGGCCGAAGGAGACATTGCTGAGGTCCTGTGCATGGGAAGTGATTTTGTCCAGCAAGTTCACTTCATCTACGTGGAGGGAGAGGAGAAGAAGAGAGATGCTCAGTAGCTGAGATACCTTCCCTACAGGGTTCTGCTCTATTTGGCAACAGACAAAGCCCCCAGGAAGAACAGAATGCAATTAGGAGAAACTAAAATAATCCACAAACTCAGTAAACTTGGACCCAAATAAGCATCCAGATAACCCCAGAAGCACCCAGGTGATATTTCTAATACAGAACATGTGTTTCAAGGCTCATGTCCCAAAGACATGAAGGGCCACTCCTACCCCAGCAAGAGTGGTACCTTTGTGCCCATATAGTTGGGATGCTCAGGACTGTAAAGCAGAGCCTGGGTCACAAATGTCCTAAAACACAAGTCCTGGATCAGCTGGGTACAGAAAATCCTGCTCAGTCCTTCCTAAGGTTCCTTGCTGAAGTTTGCCCAATTTCAATGAAGAACTGGATCAAGGAGTGGGGTGAAGTTACCGTGTCCCTCACTGAGAGGCACGTCCTGACCAGGTCAGAAGCTCCATCAGGAGCTGTGCATTGCACAAACGCTCCTTTTCCATCAGGTGAAAGACCCATTTTCAGAACTGTGCTGTGAACACACAAGATGGCCTGAACTGGGTGAGAGCCCCTGGTCTGGGCTATTTGGCAGCACCATCACTTCTGTCTCCTGAGGAGCTTTTAATTCCCTTGGTGAGCAGAGACAATCCTTTTCCAAGTTCATTCATCAACTGAAGAATCCTTCAGCTACAGAAACACCATACAGAAAACTGTTTAAAACCACAAGGCTTCTCGTTCCCCTCTATTAGCAAGAAAACTTACAGCCATCTGGCTCCACCCAGACACACCATTTCTATCTCTGAGACATCTATGATCAGGTCTCTCCTTTCTTGTCAATCCTTTATGCTACTGAGCAGTGCAGCAATACCATGTTAGGGGTGGGGATGAGGAACAGACCCAGGGCAGCATCCCATGGGCCCAGCCTTGCAGGATGGGTCTGGATCACTCCAGACCTATGGCTCCTTTACTGGGAGGGCTTGGACAATCCCACTTGATGATTAGTCAACAGGAATCCTGCCAGTACCATCTGCACTAGCATCTGCCATCACTTGGGTGGCATCCAGCTTCTGCATTCACTCCAATTCCCACTGTTGACGAGGTGCAAGATTTATGTGAGGGCAGATGAACAGCCTTGGGCATGCTGCAGCCTGACAGGACATCAACACACCACATAGACCCATGGCTCTGCAAAGTAACAAGTCAATTGAGCAGAAAGCAGCTTTGACCCAGTTCAGATGCTAGCGTAGTGGTCCAGCCACCATCTCCTCAGCTGGTTTTACAAGGGGAAAAGCCCGGTGCTGGTAAGGGAGGGAGAGGGGGGGAACAGGGTCCTGCAGGAGACACAGCCTCTTGTGGAGACTCGGGTTTTCACCTGGTATTTCCCTGGCTCCACACATGGTCACAGCAACAACATGCGGGCAATGCCAGACTCAGGAAGTTCAACAAGACCAAGTACAAGCTCCTGTACCTGTGTCGGAGCAATCCCAGGCACAGCTACAGGTTGGATGGAAAAGAGATTCAGAGCAGCCTGAGGAGAAGGGCTTGGGGGTGTTGATCAATGAGAAAATGAACAAGAGTTGGCTTCAGTGTGCTCTCACAGCCCAGAAACCAACCGTATCCTGGGCTGCATCAAAAGCAGCGTGACCAGCAGGTCGAAGGAGGTGATCCTG
>WYDI02032153.1:4403-68392 GCA_009867235.2 Psittacus erithacus
CAGGGAAGAGCTTCTGCCTAAGAGCTCATCTCAGTCTCCCCTCTGGCAGGTTAAAGCCATTCCCCTTATCCTGTCCCACAGGCCCTTGTCCAAAGCCCCTCTCCAGCTTTCCTGGAGCCCCTTTAGGCACTGGAGCTGCTCTGAGGTCTCCCCAGAGACTTCTCCAGGCTGAACAGCTCCAGTCCTCTCAGTCTGTCTCCACGGCAGAGCTGCTCCAGCCCTCTGAGCATTGTTTCGGCCTCCTCTGGACTCACTCCAACAGCTCCACATCGTTCTTACGTTGCAGACCTGAGGTGTTCAGGGCTCTTCTTGCTCCTCCTCAGGTCTCCAGCTGAGACGGAATCTGCTTTGATGGAAAGATGGAAAACAGGGAAAGGAAAGTCATGCGGAAAGGCGGTACCTCCTCACCTGGCACTTTGATGGGTGTCTGCTCGCGCTGTCAGCTTGACATGGCCCCAGGGTTAATGATGTGTTAGCCCTGCACCTCCCAGAACTGATCACAAATCTGGGACAGACTTGTGAAATAATTCACCTCATACACCACTGCTTAGGCTTTTCTCCAGCAAAAAGTCCAATTTCAGGGCCCTCATCCCAAGCAGATCCAACCCACATGATCCAGGAGACAGTGATGCCCATGAGCCAAAACCTTCCAGCATTGCACCCCTTGGAGACATCAGCAGCAGAACCTTGATGTGATTCATCACCCCAACTATTAATAGTGCCATTGTGAGTGCTATTAATTAAAGGGAGACATGGCTGGCTCTCTGCAGCACTGGCTGAGCTGAAATCCAGAGGGATATAGAAACCTCCAGTCCTATGGATGAAGATGCTATTTCCCATGAGCAGAACAGTCCAGCCTTCCCCCATGCTTTGCCATGATATCCGTCCCCATCTTCCGACTTCCACCCATCCCAGCCCTCCAACCTAAAGAACTGATTTGGGGATATTTACTCCACTGACCGAGGTGTCATGTACTTCTGCTCCAGCCTTACCTTTATGGGAAGGAGAAGTCCATAACACGGTGAATTATAAGCCAATGCTTTAAAGCAGTATTTTAAACAGGAGGTTCGCAAGTTGAATTATTATT
Source organism: Psittacus erithacus (assembly GCA_009867235.2). Taxonomy (NCBI): domain Eukaryota; kingdom Metazoa; phylum Chordata; class Aves; order Psittaciformes; family Psittacidae; genus Psittacus; species Psittacus erithacus. The sequence goes on from WYDI02032153.1 coordinate 5,491, forward strand.
TATAATGCCTTGGGGGCACTGTGTAATTTATGGACAGGTATGAAGACAAGTAGGCGCTCAGACATGGGGATGAGCCCAGTGTAAATGCCGAGATAGAAAGATAGATGGATAGAAGAAGATAAGCTTCTTGGCCAGGAGAGCTGGAGATTGAAAAGCCTGCTCTTATAGATCTCTGCTCTCCTAGGGTAATACCTGCTACCCCGATACTCTCACTCCATATAAAGTCATCTTAAATCTGGTGTAAATCATCTGTTTACTCTTTTTTCTTTAAATTAATTTATCCCAAGTGCAAGAAAAAAAACCCAGGAATTGCTTTGTTGTTGCAATTTGCTGCTGGGCATTCCTATGTGTGCTAATGATAAGTATTAATTAAATAGCTTGCTGTTGTCTTTTAAATGCAGTTCTTTCAGGCTGTAATTAAACACAGACACCCAGCCCTTTCTGTCTGCATAGAAAGAGGCAGGCAGGCCTCCAGAGCTCTGCACTCCTCTCCTTGTAACAGGGGAGAAGTGGAAAATGAGGCAAAACCAGTTTCCATTGGAAACTCACCTCCCTGTGCATGTCCTTCCCGGGCAAAGCAACCAGCTCAAGGAAATTAAAGGAATGCGACTTCCAAGATCCCAGCCCTGCAATCAAGTAAGTTTGTATGCCCTTAAGTCCTTAAGCTTCATACATTTGTACGGCAGAGAAGATCATTTTGTTTGATCTCCTGTGCGACACAGGCCGTTGAACATCACTTTGCCATGCTCATTGAGCCCAGCAACTTGTTGGCTTCTGAACACCTCGATCTGAAGGTGTGGAGATAGAAGTCCATCCGTCTCACTTGCTTCTTGGTATCCTCAGTTTTTCTCACCCTTGCTGTGAAAAAACATGCATTGGTGTAAATCCCCATCCCCATGCTGCTCCTGTGGTCAGTATTAATACCCCAGTGTAGGACGTGCTTCATGGGTAGACCTGAGCTCCCACCAACCGTGCTTCCCTCTCTTCAATCTGATATCAAACAGAAATTCAGCACTAAAGCCCTCTATGCAAATAAAGAAATCAGATGCTCACATGATGCAATGCAATCCCAAATTCAACTTATTATATGCCTGCAGTGCTGAATGAGGGCAATGTTATTCCTGTCCTCAAAGGCAACAGGGCTTCACTTATCTACAGTGCTCCTTGTAATCAATAAATACATGAAGAGACACTGGCTAGCTGCTGTACAACTTATAAGAGTGGGGGGGGGGAAGGTGCAGCTCGATCGAAGGATGCCCATTTCAGAGCTGGACCATAAGAGACACATTTCTGTCCCGCAATCACTGCAGGGGGCCTGGAGAGCGTAAAAGGAGGTGTAGGGGGAACACAGCCAGCTCCTGCTGGTCACCCCAAATCCGCACGTCAGCCTGTCAAATAGATAGTGACAATGAAGAGCTTCACCATGGCAAAGACAGTAGGGACTGTGTTCAGCAGCTACACATGTGTGTTATTGTGAATGGAAAGATTTAAGGATGCATTTGTGTATTTTATAACCTGAGATCTGTAGAGTTCATGTAATAAATACAGATGATAAAAGACATGCATTGCCTGCCTGCAAGGGGGTCCCCAATCTGGGGCAGTGCAGCCCTTAAGGCACCCTAAGTGATGCTTCTCTGCCTTGATGATCCCTGAGGCTCCTATCAACACAAGGCTGGATTTGCCATGGGCTTTTCCTGTCCTCTCAGCCCCATGTCTGGATCTGTCCTGCAATTTTGGTGCAGCCCAAGGGGTACCTACAGGGAATGGGGAACAGGGAAGGGTGTCCTGGACTCTCTGCAGTCTCCTTTTCCTGGTGAAGGAAGCACAGGGCTGGGAGCATCCTTGAGGCTGTTGATGTTAGCAGCAGCAGAATTAGCTCTGAAGAGGATTTTTCCTAATTATTTGTGTTTTAGAAATGGGAGAGACAAATGAGAAGGGAAAAGGGGGAAATAAAAGGAGAAAACAGAGCTTGTATTCAGAAATTCAATATTTAGTTGAAAAGGAATTTGAATTCCTTTGGATTATAAAAAAGAGACTTTGTTCCACCCAAAGTGAGCTGACTTTGAGCAGAAATTTTAAACAACTATTCTGAGCTAAAAAAAAAAGGAGGATATTTTGAAGCCAAATTGAATCAATTTTTGTCCAAATGGTTAAAACTGTGTTTGAGTTTTGGGAAAGGAAAGAAATTTAGAGATTTTGAAAATTTTAGAAATCTTTAAAACACCATAGAGCAAAAAAAAAAGTGATATAGGGGAAAGAAGAAGGGTTGCCTTGCTGAAAAAGAAGAGAGCCAGCGGCTGCCCCGTGTGGCTCTGTCCTTGTCCTGACACCTCTGAGATCACCCCGAGCACTTTCAGATCATGAGATACTGAGAACAAACAGTTTGTGTTCTCTTTTTTGCTCTTTAATTTCACACTCTGGGGGCTCCCAAAGCTTTTCAGCATTTTTAGGGCAGGTTAGAAACTGCTTCATAAAGAAAGCAGCATGGAAAATCACATATAATGTGATGTTATCAGAAAAATAGCAAAAATAACTATTTCTGGGGGAAAAAAAAAGTAATTAATAAGTGATGAGCACAGGAGGAGAGTGAATTTGATGCAATTCTTTTCTATTTAGCGCCTTGCTCTTGCTTTTCGACTTGAACAGAGAGCAGGATGGATGTTTGCACCTTTTGCACATGACTATGGTAAAACAGTGGGATGCTGCAGGAAAGGATGGGGAAGGCAGAAGGGGCAGTGTACACAGACAGCATTCTTTTGGTATCTGACATATGGAATAGAGCAGGACTAACAGTGCTGGACCAACACGGAAACAGAAGAATGATGCTTTTGCCATTGAAGTTTACAATCACAGCTTTAAGCAAAAGAGTAGCTTTTGAGGATGAGTCTTCTTTGTTGCTGAGTCTGCATGACCGTAGGGAGCATCAGGATGGGGTGAGGACCAGGGGAACCCTCCCACAGCCTACCCAGCCCTTGGCACCAGCCTGTGTGCTGCCTACAGGCATCTCCTCTGGCCCAACACTGTCTGTGGACCAGGCTGCTGCCACCTCCTCACTGCAATCTTGGACCTTTGCAGATCCATCTGGTCCCTACCTGCCCAGCAAAGCACCAGCATCCAGCCCCTGGGATCTCCTCGCTTCCGATCCTGCAGGATGCTTGTGGGGATTAGCCAGGCTATGCTCCCTAAACCCATCACATGCGTTTCAATAGTTTTAATTGTTGCCTTTAAGATAATTACAGGCTGGAGAGAGCGGCCAGGAAGAGCCCTGCGGATTTGCACCGGGGCCTGGGTGCACTGTTATGTATGGTACACATGGGAGATTTGCCTCTTAACAGTGGTTTTCCTCTTTGTGAGAGCAGTTTGCACACCACAGGGAGGAAGGACCACAGCACTCCACTTCCTATGGCTGGAACAACTGGAGCAAGGGGTTCTCCTGCATCCCACTGGGAGAGCATCCCCCAGCACCCAGCTGAGTAGGTACTGACTCTTGCTCATTTAATCCACAGCTTTTTGCTCCTTCCCAAGCCCATTCAGAAGGGAATGTACACCTGAAGCAAGCAGGACACCACAAACAGACTCATAGAGGGGCAAGGAGCACCCCTTGCCCAGAAATGAGGCATCAACTTCACCCAGCCCCAGCATTCTCCTTGACTGTTAGTGAGGCGGACTGTAGTTGGGGTTTCTTTAGGATACTGTGATTTGTCTTTGTCCATCACTGGCCATTATCCATCCTCCATTGCCAGAGAAAACATTCTGCTGATGTTGAAAGGAAATGTCTTAGTCTATCCTGCAGCCTGGAGTAATTCAGCATTGAGTGAGAGGAGCACAGTGACTGCTTTTCCCCTGTATGCAACTTCCTTGCAATTATTTTGTTGGAGCTCCCCACCAGGGAGCAGGATAGGCCGGTTCTCAGGGATAACACGACTTCCAGGGTGCTGCCAGGCTACTGACTCCCCTCAGAGCATCCAAGCTAATCCATATAGACTCGCATGCCCAAGGGCATCACTGTGTTTTGCTAGCCAGGCTGTTGCTTTGCCATGGTTTAAGGTGCTGCTGCTCATGAATGGTTCATTCACATCCCTCTGATGAATGGGATGAGCCGGGTAGTTGAGCAACAATGATGGTGCGTGATGCACATCCATCTGACTTTGTGTTGAAGAGGATGAGGAGCGCACTCTGCCTTGTCCTGGCACCTTCTCCAGCAGGACATGGGAAACTTCCCACCTCTCAAATACAAGTGAGAAAACAACCCAAATCCCAGTTTTTCTCAAGCACAGCCCAGTGTCTCATCATGGAACTCAGCAAGGTGTCCTTGTCCTTGCATTTGCAGTAATCTCTTTGTCACTGATGCATTTTAAAATGAAGACAAGATTTCATCTGAACCCAAGAAGTTGCTCTAGTTCAACCTGCAGGATGTCTCATGGCTGGTGTGGTTTGCAGGATCAGGCTGGTCACTCACATACATCAAAACCAGCAGTTAATGAAGGGATAATGTGGGGCCCAACACACTGAAGGTAGGATTTAGTTTAATATCTAACCCATAGAAACACATTTAATAGCACTTCTCCTAAATTGCTGAGCCTTTTCCACCCTAACTCCTAACCTGGAAATAATCCCAGCAGGAAAAAAGGGACATAACTCAAACATGAAAATGCAGTGAGGGTGAGATGGCTTCTAGGTGCAGATGGAGGGGGTGGATGGGTCCTCATTGCTGCTTCCAAGGTGAGTTATGGGGATATATTCTGCCCCCCTTGTGGACTTCATACGTACATCTGCAGGCTGTGGACTGTATGTCAAACCCACCCAGAGATGAGCATCCCAGGGGGCTCTTCTAGGATGGGATATTCCCCTCCATGAGCTGCTGGCTTTGCACCAGCAGTTCCTCACATCCCATGGCTCTTCTCCCTCTCCCCTTGCCCCTTCCCTCCCCCTGTGATTGATGCATTGGCAGTGAAATGAAACAATCAGCTATTGCATTATTACTTTCCACCCCTACTTCCCTCACGGGCATCTGTATTTCTGCGAATGTTTTTAATATTTGCTAATAAAAGCAGCTCCAGTAATGACATGCTCTCTTCCCAAGACAAAATTGCCGGGACTGGCGTTATCTAACAAACTCTTTTTGGCACAAGCACGGCTGCTGCGAGCCATTTCTGCCCATTCACAGGATTATCAACCATCTCTGCAGCCAGCCCCAGCCCTCCTCTCTCATTCCTAGTTAATTGGTGTGAAATTGGAGCAAGTTCTCAGGTGATAATGTGTTTGCATTTACTGCTTCACTGAACCACCCTAGCCACTCAATCCCAGCTTCATTAAAGCCTCAATCTCAGCTTTTGCTCCTGGCTGTGAGCTTCAAACCCTATTTCCTGCGTGGCAGACATACAGCCTAACACATGTCAGGAAGACAGCTTGAGCGGAGCTGCTGGGAACAAGCAAAGCTACTGCCTGGGCGCCGCTCCGGGGGAATCACGTTCGCAGTGGGAATGATGCTCGGAGTCCCCGTGATGGCTTCATGCTGCGTTGGTTGGCTCCCTGCACTTGAAAAAGGCGTATTTTGTGCCCTTTAATTATCTTTGATTAATGAATTAATGTATTTCTTCTTTTCTTTTTTTTTCTGCAGCACTTTGAAGATAAAAAGCCTTCTCCTGAATTCTGTGATTTGTATTTAAAGACTAGAGAGAAATATTTGGAATCAGGAAAAAAACCTCACCGAGGAATGCCTGTGTTCAAACATTCAATAAGGCCTATTCACAGGATCGGATTCCAGGGTTATTATTAGCAATAAGGTTATCTTTGGCATCATCTTTTTATGCACAACATGCTACTGGATTCCACCCTCCCCTTTCGCTCTGGCCCTGGGGCAGAAGGTATACAAATTAGAGCTGGTTCAAGCCTTGTGTTTTTCATGCAGGCAGAGCTGAACTTAGGCGAGGTCTGCCGCAGTTATATTTAGGACCATCCATAAGGTTTTTTGGTGTAAGATGCATGTCTAAGGATGCTCCAATGCAGGGGGAAAAGTGTTGCTGCTGGGGTAGCTTCTGCCCCACCAGCACATGCTGCTGCAAAGCTGCCATCCATTGGCTACATTGGTGAAAACCTATGGGGTGACTGTGCATGGAAAGGGATGGGTTGGGCTGCTTCTACCCCTGTAGGTCACAGGGGCGGCTCTGAGCATCTTTCCCGGTGCGTGAGATCTCACAGGTCTGGACACAGGTCTGGGTTTGGACAAGTCTGGACATGGCCAGGGAGAATGAAGCCCTGCCAGATGCACCACGATGAGAACCTCTCTTTTGGGGAGCCGAAAGCACCTCTCTGCCAGATTGGATGTGCCCAAAGGGTCCCGCCTGCACCCAGCCCCAGTCCCAGGAGACACAAGGGTGGTTGGATGGGTTCTGGGCATGAAAGCAGAAAGCAGCTGTCTGCTGTCTCTTAATTTGGGTGTATTCCTGGCTGCTGGAAAGCTGCCGGTAGGAGTTGGGGTTTTGCTGCTGTTGTTGTTGGGTTTTTTGGGTTGATGGTGGGTGTGATGTTTCAAACGCGCTCCTCTTTGGCACATCTCTACCGGCGACGTCAGTGAAAGCCCCGGGATGCCTCCGCCAAAACCCAGGAACACCTTCCTTTGAAACCCGCCCTGTGCATCTCCCCACATCCAACCACCAGGAATTGCTGGTGGGAGGAGGCGAGGCCACATTCAGCGGCCATCCAGCACCTCAAACGGCTCTGCTGCTGCACCGGGTCTCCCTAAAACAGCCCCCAAAAACCGGGATGCTCATCCGTGACCAGGGTCTCCATCTCGGATGCAGGCAGAGCCAAAACACATAGAGGCACATTAAAGGATGGGCAGTGTGGCTTTGAAACGGTGCAGCCATCCCCTGTAGCCTAGTTTTTAGAGAAAGTATTTTGTAGCTGGTTTTTCTCTTTGTGACTAAACGTGGTTATTAGGCCCCAAGTGCATCATTAAACCTGTTATTAAAAGCAAACATGTAAAGGGGAATATACTGGTGTGCAGCAAGCTCATCCAGGGCACTGGACCCTCTGGAAAAGTCATTAACATTTGTATGTAAAGTGAAGGTAGTTAAGAACATATTGGGCTAATTCAGGGCCTTAGAGCTATTAAAATGAACTATCATTAAAAATAAATATGTTAAGCAGAATATGTTGCATAATTAGAATTATTACAGTGTTTACTCTGATTGTTTTTTATGCTGGCCTCTCACTTACGAGGTTATTTGTATGTATATATGTGTGTTTTATATATATATATACATACACGGTAATGTTCCTAGCTATATATATTTGGTTATCTATTGTGTTAAAATGACTCTGTAGGATAAATTTGACTTCCTTGTTGCAGGATGAAACAGAGCCCTGGCAGGATGAAGCCTTGGATAAAACCAGAGTGGGGGAAAATAACACATAAGTCTTGGCTCTATGTAAGTGTTGCGGCCATGGTCCAGTGTCTGTTGAGTTCAGTGGGAACCCTTTCTTGATTTTGCTGTGCTGGGTCAGACCTCAGGAATGCGCCTCCTGCTTTGATGGTTTTGCTATTGGAAGGTCAGCTCGGAGAGTCAGAAAATCAGCAGCTTTGCTTTCCATGGGCAGTTCCCAAGCCCAGCTCCACCAGGATTCGGCCACTCATTGCAGCTCATGCCATCTCGTTTTGACCCGGTCTCCAGTGACTTGCATGTCCCTAAGGAGGTGGTAGGGCGGGATTGGCTCCCTGTCACTGGGGTCTTCCCACCTGGGGTCCTGATGCTTCCCTGAATGAGAAACGATACTCCCAGGGAAGGGTTTTTCCCTGAAGTTTTGGACTTCTGCTTTTCCAGCTTTTGAGACTGGCAGCGTGTCCTGCCATAGTTCCTGCATAACATATATACTATTTATATAGTATATATAAAAATATATATATAATGGGATCATGGAATAGTTTAGGTTGGAAAGGGCCTTTGCAGGTCACATAGTCCACTCCCCCTTACAATCAGCAAGGACACCTTCAACTAGATCAGGCTGCTCAGAGCCTCATCCAACCTGACCTTCATACAATCTGATGGTTGTACAAACCTCTCTGGGCAATCTGTTCCAGTGTTTCACCATCCCCATCATAAAAAGTTCTTGCTTATATCTACTTTGAAACTCCTATAGGAACCATAATGCTGAATGGTTACCTCCCAGGGACTTGTATGGGAGCTGAGGCTTTCATGAGGCTGGGGAAGACCAGTAAAATAAATCTCAGCCCTTACCATACCATCCTTACCATTGCTCCAACAATTCCTCCTGGAGCATCACCCCACTGGATCAGAGGAGGAAGAACCACAGATCAGGGATGAAAAAGCTATACTAAAGAATTGTATGGAATGGGCGATGACTCTCAAAGAGCAGCCTGTTGGAGGGACTTATCTTTGTTCATAATAGGATTATGATATATATAATTATATAGTGAAGGAGCAAGCCTGTTGGGTGGCAGTGACCAGCACCTTCCCCTCTAGCTCTTCCATCAGGGGTGCTCAGGGTTTGCATCCCCATTACCCACCATGGATGTTTGCAGGGATTTCAGCGTACTGCATGCCCCAGCCCTGTCTGTGGGTCACTCATGGCATTGCCCCACCACCATGGCCCTTTGTGAGTATTTCCTGAGCTGGCATGACCCCGAATGCCCATGAGCATCAGGAAGATAAGCACCCGCCCCTTGCTTTCTAGGAACAGAGTTATTAATGTCAGTAGATGGCACTATTTCTTCTGCGATAAATGGAGGTGGTTCCCACCACTGCTCGGAGCCATGAGCTGGACCTGGCAGGAGAAGTGCCAGGCTGAGGGCAAGCTCCTTCCCAAGAGCCCCAGGAGCCAGCGGTAGGCTCCATAGGGGGCTGTAGCTGGATGATGCTGGGAACTGGGCAGAGTCTCCAAGGTCCCTGCAGAGATCTGTCCTCCTGGAGGCTGCCTTCCCATTGAGTTCAGTGCCCAACAGCGAGTCGATGATCATCAGCCCAAACCTCAGGCAGTGCTGCCAAACCACGGCGCTGCTTGCTTTGTATGGGCTCTGTTTTTACAGTTGAAACGCAGTGTTTGCTGCTGATTTCCCAGATGGAAAGAGAGGAGACAACAGCTTCTGCATCCCTCCCTGTTCCAGGTGACACCGCTGTGATCACCATCCCCGGATGCTCTCAGCTAGAGCGGTCCCATTCAGCTAGGGGACTCATTCCAACAAGTCTCTAAAAGGTGCCAACACCTTTATAGTCCCTATAAGCTTCTAATATCAGCTGAGCCATAGGGCTGCTAACTCCTGCCCCATCCACCACCACTAGAGCTGCTCCCATGGGTGCTAATGGGCTCTTGGCTGTATCTGCGTTGCAACCATTGGCCATTCAGGGGTCATTCTCCACCTCACTGAAGTGAACTGCATCTCAAAGAGGTGCTGCAGAGCACAACTGAATATTTGAATACTAAAACGAAACCCTGCTGGTGGGAGTACAGCTGCTATTACACCTATTATTTAATTGTGGCGGTGTTTCAGAGCCCTAGGCATGCACCTGGACCCCTCGTGCTAGGTGCTGTACAAACAGGACGGAGGAGAAGGCTTTGGCATTTAAAGGCACTGAGTCATTCCTTCGCCCTCTCATCTGAAACCTCAGCTTCGTCTAAAACCTTTAGGATTTTGTTTAATGGGTGCAGCTAATGGTGAGGTAATCAGGGAGCCTTTCGACACAAACCCGAGCGATCAGTGGGTTGGATGCCTTTTGATCTCGTTGAAGAGCAAAGGCGCTGTGAGGAGAAGACTTGTGGTGGGGTACCTGGTGATGCTGCGCCAGTGGGTGGCAAGGACCAGCCTGGGGCTGTGTCTCCTACATTGAGCCACTTGTGTCAGGATCCTGCATCACCCTTTCGCCATCTCCTGGTGCACACTGGGGCCTTGTGGGCATGTCCATAAGACTGCTTAGATGCCACACAAGAGATGGTGACTGCTAGGGATGACCATCCCTCTGTTCCCTGCAGAAAGGGGATGTCTATCCCTCTGTTCCCTGCAGAAAGGGGATGTCTGTGCAAGACTTGCTGCTGACAGGACATCAATTTCAACTTATCCTCCTTGAAGGAACCCAAACCAAGCAGTGGGTGTAAGCCATGCCCTTCCCAGGCTTCTGTCTGGCCAGCTCCATAGCTTTACTTCCCAAAGAAAAACCATGGAAAGAGGAAAAGGTCCCCAGTAGATTCCTGCATCAGAATGGTGACCAATGGATGTCCTAGGGAAGGCTGGATGGTCTCTGCTGGGTGGTTAGCCCTGGCTGTCCCTCATATGCCATGTGTATGGTGCACAGCCAGGCCAGAGCTTGTCTTCTCCTCTTCTGAGGGTGACTTCACCTGAAACCTCTGCTGTGTGGCAATGTCTGACTGGGGTGTGAGCCGGGGCGATAGTTCTGCAATGACAGAGGCCCCAAGGTAAACCCATGAAGTTAGACTTGTAGGTACATTCTTTCGCACTGATCTTCTGCCTGGCAAGCTGGTACAAGCTACCCCTGCAGGACTCCTTTCCCTTCCTGCTGGTGTGAGCTGGGTCTAGCTCAGAAGGTCCATGCTGGCACAAGGTAGGTGATAGGGGGATGACAACATGATGCTGCTCCTCTTCCATTATCTGGCACTGGTGGCTTGTTGTATGGGCTCAGGGGTCATATTTGCAGCCCCCAGGATCCCAGCCTTGAAGAAACAACCTTTTCCAGCTCAGCTAGGACCAAGCCCTGCCGGATTAGAGTTCAGTTGTATAAGCCTCCGCAGGGTCACAAGGGAGGGGACAAGGGAGTATGGATAGGGCAGAGGACAGATGGACTTGGGTTGAGCACACAACCTCCTCAAGGCTCAAGCTGAGGGGATATCCTTTGAGAGGACCTTAAAGTAATGTGTTAGAAGTGCTACAATAGAAACAGTAGCTCTGAGGGGCCCCTTTTCAGTGGCAGCCAGCTCATGGGAGGGGGAAAAAGGGGCTGATGCAGGTAGATCTGCTCCTGCTGGTACCAGATTATTATAGAATCCCAGACTGATGTGGGTTGGAAGGGATCTTAAAGCTCATTCAGTTCCAAGCCCCTGTCACGGGCCGGGATACCTTCCACTAGACCAGATTGCCCCAATCCCTGTCCTACCTGGACTTGAACACTTCCAGGATCAGGAGGTCCCAATCTGTTTAGGAGGTGTAATATAAAGAACAACCTCCTCTGCAGCCACCTCACCTTACTGACAACCAAGCATAAATGATAAAATGTCTAAATTATCATTTCATCAGAAGGAAAGTGAATGAACGTAATGGAGGGGGCAATGCAACTCCCAGTTGCAGCTAAACATGTAGCTCACAGCAAGGGCATCCTGTTCAGTACTGGAAGGGAAAGTTTGCTGCTCTGCTTTGCATTAAGCATCGTGTATCTGTGACACAGAGATGCCAGGCTGGATGACCAAGCCACTCGCAAAGATACTTCTGCAACAGATGTCATGGTAGTCCTCTCTGCCCCGAGCAGTCATCAGCACAGATCCCATCCAAGCAGGGACACCCCTGTGGACCAGATCAACATTTCCACCTCCCAAAGCCCATTTTGCTGATCTTTCTCTTTGTTCCAGCCATGGGGCCCTCACCTACCTTAGTTTCTTCTCCACTAATGCAAATCCTTATCTCACCCAGCTTCAGTCACTAGGGGAGGGAACTATATGACTAAATGCAGACAGCTAAAAGGCCTAGAGGTCTTGCTATGCTCCCTTTATAGTCGATGGAGATCTAATCTGTACAGCCAGGGGAATTTAGGGTGCAGTTCATCTTGCATTAAAGCAGTTGCAATCAGGCTGGGTGAATTGCACCTCCAGAGGGCCTTTGATGGCTACAAAGGGTGCTGAGGTACCCACTTAGCTCCACAAGTCAATGCTGCAGAGACTGGTGAGTGATGTGAATGCCACCCTGGTCCCACTTGGCTGCCTGGGCTCCTCCAGAAGAGAGTAGAGAAACACCCATGTCCATATGGCAACTCAGCCTACCTGCTCTAGATATGTCTCAGATGGAGCAGGATGGTCCTCTGTGGCACCCTGTCACTTGCTGTGGAGTGTAGATGTGCCACAGATAGCTTCTAGGAGGTAAGTTAGGATTTGCGCATCCTCCTCTCCTTTAGTCTAAGCTTGCCACCTCCCACCAGGCTTCTGAAAAGCTCGTGAGTGTGGGCCCATCACTATGGCTGCAAGAGGATGACTGCAGAGCGGTCCAGAGTTGCACACCGCAGGTGGTTCCTGTGTCCCAACAGCACGCCTGGTGTGTCCCAAATAGGACTATGTCTCTGGCTATGGTAAAGTCCACCTGCAGAGATGAAGCTTGTGGCTTGGAGAAGGGTGTGAATATGGGGGGATAGCCTAACTTGTTGAGAGGGTCCAACATCTCCAATAAAGAAACCTCGGGGAGCAGTGCATGCTTATAGGAGGCATCTTGTACCTGGTTCTCCCTGGTGGTTTTAATCCCTAGATCCAACCAAATGACACCTGGGGAGTTACATCATCCCTCTACTTCCATGCCTGTGTGGCCAGGGTGGTGATGTCCAGGCCTGAGATCTACCAGACCACTGAACTCATCCTTGGCTTCCATTGACATCTATGGGCTTTGGGCCAGCCCTCAATAACAGGAGGGCTGCAGAACATCCCAGCAAGGGAGAAGGGCAGCAACACAACCAGAGCCAGGTGATGGGATGCCTCTCCCAACATCTCCCCACCTCTCCTGCTTTGAGCATCTCCCGCCGGGCACGGAGGATGAGGTACCATGCGAGTGTCCCAGTGCTGGTGCTCTGCTCTCCCTTTATCTGCACATCACGCTATGCTAACGAGGCACACGTACAATGTTTGTGTGTGCATGTGAGAGACAGAGCTCTGACTCCCAGCCAAGTGAGGAAAATCATTAGTTACAGGCTCTGCAGGACTGAACTTGACGAGGAACTTGGGGCTTTGCCCCGACAGCGCTAGGCGCTGGTGCATTATTCAGGTTGTGGCTATGTTGATTTGCAGATCTAATCGCTCCAACAACACATACAGAAAATTAATTTGGACACGGGCCTGGTTTCTAGAGAAAGTTGGACCTAAAGGCGGGAGGTTGGTCGTGTGGCTGAGGCAAAGGCCCAGCATGGGGAATAGCTCATTCCCAGCTCTTGAGCCTCATGGAGGAGATGGGATGGGGATGGAGCAGAGAGGAGCCACGGAGGTTAGTGGCACTGGAGTGTGTCATAAATGGGACCTTGTTCCTGTTGTGTCTTCCTAAACCAAAGCCTCAATCACTCAGGTGTTCTTATGTCTTGTGCTGTGTTCATATGTCTTGTGCTGGTGGGAGAGGAGTTGAGTAGAAGGGATGATGCTTTCGTCTCCTCAGCCAAGGGCTGGCCCACAAGGGGTATTGATTGAACAGATCAATTGAACCAATGTCTAAAAGTACATCTGTTTAGAAAAACATTGGTATTGAGAGTCAAACCTGAGGCACTGCTGAAGCCTTCGTCCCTTTTCTTCCTTCTCACCTCGCTAACAGCTCCTGCTCCCATCAGAAATCAGCATCTCTCAGTGGCTAAACGAGCAGTCCCTAGCACCAGAGATTCCTCCATGGAGAAGAAGCCATGGGTTTGGGGTGCCCCCAGCTTTGTGGGGATGCTGCCTGCCCTCCTGCCCATCCCAGATAAGCCGATGCTGTGAAAGCCAGTATCCACTCAGTCCCCCGGCCCTCTTGAATTACCTGGCCATCATTCTCCTTCCTTTTGAGGGAGCACCCCTTAACTTTGCCTTCAGTTAGGGCTGTCTCAGCGCTGGATGCGCTGAATGGCTCCCTTTTAAATGGGATTTAAGAGGGCATTAGGGACTAATTAGGTCTAATGAACAGCAGTGGCTGTTTTAGACCTGGTGCCTCCAGTTGACATCAAAGGGTGGAGGGGATGGGGTGAAGCAGCAGCAGGAAAGATTTAGACCCTTTGAAATCCCCCCCAGCAGGGGTTTTGTGTCCCTAATCCCTCTGTACCCACTGGGCAGGGAGGCAGCATGGTCCTCTCCCATTGGAGACAGGCGGACTGAAGAGGTCCTGCACCACCATCACTGTCTCCTGGGGCCCACCACCTTTGCCACCCCACTGTGAGTGGCTGCAGATGGATTTGGGGGATCTGGGGCCACCCCAAGGTGTGGGATACTAGGATAGGTGTCCCAAGGGAGTAGTTGAGGAACAGAGGGGAACAAGAGCAGAGGGAAGGGGAGACGGGGACACACTCAGAGCTGGGGGCAGAAGGGAGACAGCTATTTGCCTCCCCTGGAGGCTTCCTTAGATGCAGTCAGGGCTGAGTCAAGACTGCTCATGCGCAAAGCCACTCATTAGCAATGTGAAGTATGTCAGACGCAGGACCCTGAGCCAGGTAGGGTTTATCTGCCCAGCGTGCAGCAATAGCAGCTGATTCACACACAGCTTACCCAAAACATCAAAGTTTCTCACCCATTTTCTGCGTGTCAGAGGGACATTTATTGTAAGGACCTGTATTGTCTAAATCACACTGCGTGGTCTGAGGGCACCAACAGACAGTGCCTGTCTCCCATTCAAAGCATCACCAGCCTCTTACAAGGTCTGCAGTGATTCAGGTGGTTTCACTGGTGCTGGGAAGTCAGGGGTCAGGCTCAGCATCGCCTCTGCCAAAGCCGGTGGTCCAGGATGAGCAAGATGGAGTTTGCTGGCAGTGATTCTCCCCACGATTCAGCTTACACGGCAGTATCGAACAGCGGTTTAGTGGAAGGGGGGTTGGATGTTATGGATATCCCATCCTTTTAATGGAAAGTCAGATCTCAGCAGACGGCATTTCGGAGAGCACACGGAAAACAACAGCTATTTACAGGGTTATGGACGCAAATGCCCTTGAATGATACAAACCGTCTTAAGGGGAATTTTTGCGGCTGATTAAGCGTAACCACAAAGCTTCAAGAAAACATGTGTTTATTTTAAGTAAGTAATGTTGATTACTAATGAGAATACTTAGTAGATATGATCAAAGGTAGCTGAAGTGCCGTCATGATATCAAAGACTGGGATGGAACGCTTAATTTAGATGTTGAAAAGCCAATCTAAGGTGAGCGTCTTGAAAGTAAATATCATTAACAGTATCTAGATTAGACCAAGGTATAAAAAGAGTTGGAGGTAACAGCTTTCAAATCTCCCGTATAAACAGGCAGGTGATGCTGTAGCTGGGGGAGGCGAGTCAGACACGGAGCCTGGGGTAGGGGATGGAGCGTGCATCTGGCGCACGCAGCCCCTGGCCAGGCTCCTGGCTCTGCCCATCGGCCTCTCAAGGGAGCTGGTTCTTGAGAGCCAGCATGGCTCCTTTCTGCTTATCCGGAATGGATCCTCCTGCCTGAGCATCTCCAGCTTGGGCTCTGGCTGGGGAGGGAGGGCTCGTGCTGGGACACTGGGCTGGGAAGGGGATGTCCCCCCACTGGCTCACCACTGTTAGGAGGTCAGGCAGACGGATGGATGGATGGGGCTGGCACAGTGCAGCTCAGTGCTCAACATCCAGGTGTCTTTGCCTCCTGCTTCTGAACCCTGTTTTCCTTTCCCATCCCTGTCTTGCCCTATTAGCCAGGAAGTGCTTCAGAAAAGGGCTGCACATGTTCCCAGTGTCACCAACCCTGCTCCTGGCTCTAATGTCCCTGCAGTGAAGCGCTGATGGGATTTGGGACAGGTAGGAGCTTATCTCCTCCCCTCTCACCAGCTGTGCAGTGAAAGAGGGGATATGTTATTCATTTTTTCCGTAATCATGCCAAGTACCTAGGCTAGAAAACCCACCAGCATTAACTGGGCAAACATGGGGGTATGGATGAGCCATCATCCATGCTGTCCTCTGCTAAAAACCTGGTCCCTGGTCCCTGGTCCCTGGTCTGGCCACCTCCCTGGTGTCTTTAGGAGACATCTTTCCCCATTATGATACCCCCAGGACCATCCCTGCTGCCACCACCCAGGATGACATTAGCATCCCCCTAACACTAGCAGGGCTTCTCCAGCCCAAATGCCCCACTGATGGCCGCAGCCCTTGTTTCACTCCCACCTCAGGACTACGCTCTGCTCTGCACGTTTCCCTGGACCGAGCCCCTTTGATCGAGCGCTGCGGGGCAGTAAGTGGGTGCCAGACTTTTGCCCTGCCTTGCGTAGGTTGGGAGAGCTTTGCCTTCCCATTCAGGGCCTGGTGAGGCCAGAGGGAGCCTGGAGATGCCACCTGCATCTCCACGTCTGCTGGGCCGGCTGTGTGTCCGACAGGCTCTTGGTGTGTCAATCATCACCCCTTTCCCCACTGCACCGGTGTTCCCGTGCAGCACTGGGAATGCCGGAGCCAGTGAGAGGTGTTTCCCAGGGATGTGTCTCAGAAAGGTTAAAGGAAGGTGGCTTTGGAGGCAGAAGTGCCTGCTGATGGGGGCAGATACCATTTGAGGAGCTGGGAGGGCTGGGTGCTGGTCCCCATGGGCTGATGCTTTCCTGCATCATTACAATAATGTTGAAAAGGGGGTTTTCCAGAACAATATACATGAAGCCTCCGTGTGCTGCTTTCAAAACATGGACTTAAACGCCAGCCTCTCAGGGAAGCCAAAGGTAAAGGGCACAAAGCTCTTCAAAGCCATGGTGTCCCTTGTATCATGGCTGAATACCCTGCACAGACCACTTGGTCTCTGCCGGACACAGCAGCTGCATCACAGCCAGGGTTGGAGCATCTCAGCTCTGCCAAGCAGCGACAATGCTATGCCAAGGTCTTACTCTTTGCTCCCAAGTGTTTTGCAGACTCAAGTTGCAAGAACAATAACAACAGAAAGGTACAAAAGGTGGTGATTTAAGTAGCTTGAGAACAAATCACTTCCCTGTTTGCCCGGGTGTCACCAGCTCAGGATCTGCCCTGTGATATAGATGTGCTGTTTTCTCTTGAGCAATGAAGATCTGCATTTCTAATACCTTAGGAAAAAAAAATAAATAATAAAATCCAACATGAACAAAGTGATTTCTGGCCCTCTTTGCATATTACAAAGGAGCAAGATGGGCACGGCCCCAATTCCTTTGTTCTTTTCAGATCTCTGCTACTGCGAGCAATATTTATCAAGAGATTTGAGGCTGCAGATGAAAAGAGCTACCTACGGACCAGGTATTATTACTGCTTTAAACTCACACCCTTCAAGCCAGCTGGCTGTCCCTGTTTAAAGGAAGGCTTGTGGCCAAACAGGTAGGACAGACACTGGCTGCCAGGATGCCCTGGGTCCTTGGCTTGTCCTCACCACTGACTGCTCAATGGTCATGGGTACATGGACCCTCACCACTGTTAGCACTGGGGTGGCAGCAAGGAATGCAAATGTGGGGCAAGGAGCTGCTGAAGAGCATCTTTTAAGAGCTAGATTGTGAACTGGAGCTGAACAAGCTACTTCAGTGTTGGCTTTGGTGGGTTTAACACCCAAAGGTGTGTAAGTGGGTTTTGGTGGCTTGATAGTGTTAAGTAGGATGGCCTTGGGTGGAAAAGTAAGAGGACAGGATCTCTCCCATCTTTCCTTGGAAAATGCTGGGCTGAGCAATCCAGGACCAAAGTGCAAGTGCATGGGGAGGAGGGATTTGATTTGACTTTTCACCTACACTGACAATACTCTGCTGCACAAAAGCAATTGGGAGATGCCCCACCGTGTCCTACTGTCACACCGGGCTTCAGCCTGCAAGCAGGGAGCCCTCCTGGTGTCCCAGACACCAACAAAGAGAAACCCATCCATGACATTACGCTCTGCACAACAGCAGCTCAGATTAAGAAGGGTTTTCTTGTGCTGGAAACTCCATGAATAAGAATGTTAGGAATTGGCTTAAACCACCAGTGACATAATTAGAAGGCTTTTGATATGCCAATTTGGCTGATCTCAGTTACTTCCCCCTGGTGCTGGGGAGTGTCAGTGGAGGGATTAGCCTCCAGTCACTTCCTGACACTCTGCTAAATCTTCTCCCTCTTTGTTCTTCATCCAAGACAGGGGAAAAAAGGAAAAACAGGGAAGCAGCTCAGAAGATATTGAAGCGAAGCAGTGTGCGCCGAATCCCTGACCTGCCTTCAGTTTACACTACAGGCTCTCCTTAGGGGTGTAATGCAATTACAGCTATAACTGGGTGCTATACATTTTAATCCCATTAGAAACAGCCCTTTAACAGCTACTGACTGACTATAATATGTAATCTCATTAGAGACACTACCTTTATACCTCGTACGAGAACATCCAAGCAGAAATCAAAGGCTGGGATAAAACTAACAACGTTTTCTTCTTTTAAAACACCATCTTGCTTTCTTGCTTGTGTTTGGGATGCTGGTTCACAAGGGGAGCATGAAGGGTTTGGTGGGGTCAGTCCGCATGGGGTTTTGGGGCCATGCCTCCTCCAGCATCCATCCTGCCCTGCAGAGATGTGGTACCGCTGTGTCTGGGGGAGATGCACTGCCCTTGTGTCTGCCCCAGGCCATGTGGGGACATGAAGCCATCCTCATTGACGCTGGGGCTCCTCCATGCAAAGGCAGGACAAAAACTGACCGAGGCTGGGCCAAGGCTGCAAGGATTTATCCTGCCGGAGCGTGTTTCTGTGCGCTGCCTCCCACGATAACACAAGCTATGCTGACCAAAGCCCTCGTGTGCGGGTACAGCTGTGTCTACACCACGTCTGCTTGTGTTGCGCTGCCAAAGTGGGGAAGGAGAAAGGGAGGGGTGATTTTCTTTTAGCTGTTTTCCTCCAGGATCCATCGGTTCTCAACACTCTCCTTTAACAGCAACCTTTGAAGCTTTGGGCCAACTTCATGCAAACCTTCAGGAGGGAAGGCAGACTTGAGGACATTCAGTTGATACTTCTTATATGGAAATAGACTCCTGGGCAGTTTCCAGATAGATCAGTAGAGATCAGTACACACATGGGGGAGAGATAGTGTAAATGTCCAGACCATGGGCTAAGCATGGTGGGGTTGTTCTGCCTATCTAAGAATCCAAGCTCTCAGTTGAACATCTCACCAGGGATGAATGGGGGTCCTCCTATCACTCTGGTCCTAATTCAGCTCAGATGATGTTGAAATAGCAGCTCAGACTAAAAAGGCATGAAGGACAGAACAAGGCTTGGTCAGAGCAGCAAAGATCAGGGATGAAGGACAGAAGGACAGGACAGACTTGTATGAAAACCTGAGATACTGCAACCAAAGACAGGCAGCATCTAGCCCTTGTCTCTTGTTGAAAGGAGAAGACCTGCCCCATGCTTAGTCTGAACTGTGGCATGAGTTCACATGGACCAGGATGGCAACCAATTACTTGGGCACAAATCTATTAACAACAAGGGGAAAGGTGCTGTTGAGCTGAGCCATGCATCAGTCTGGTGTTTGGGGGTCACTCTGCTTGTCTTTCTGATGGCACTTAAGAGATCCTGATCTTTGGGATCTTTAATGACTGCAAAGACACTTAGTTTTTCAGGGGGAATGTTAATCCCAGCAGATTCAAAGGGGTGATAAAGCACTTTGTTTCTTGCTCTACAGTAATTGCAACTTCTGACAACTCTGATAAACTAAAATGAGGTTCCCAAAAGCATCCACCCAAGGCTTTGTGGGCCTGCAGTCAGGGTTGTATTTAAACGCCCCTAATGAGTACCTACAGCAAATGGGAAAGACATGCAAATCAGATGTCTAATTGAATGGGCCTTTGAAGAAATATCCCAAGCCGCTGGGTAATTGATGGGTTATCTTTCCACCGGCTTGCCTTGATTGCATCTTCTTCCGCATTAGCCTTTCCTAGGAGTCTGGTTTAACAGGAAAACTGCTGCTCCAGGATTAAATGCAGGTCTTCTCCACGGACTGAATGAGAGCATTTGCTGCCCAACAGTACGACCCTTTTTGCAAGGCAGTCATTAAAATCTCTCTATACAGGTGTCTCTTCCAGGCATGGAAGGTCTTTATCATATTACATCTGAACACTGCACTCAATAAGCTGCCTCACAACCTGCTTTGCAAAGTGAAGTCATGACAGATGAAATAGCTTTCCTATCAAGCTCCTTGGGTCCACTTCTCCGGGTGTGAGTTGATGTAACTACCTTCATTTGTATGCAGTGATTTACACCATACGGAAATGTCACCTGTCTGACCCATTGACTCCATTGTTGTCTCGTGAGGATTTATCAGTGTTGTGTATATGTGTATATGAATTCTGCTTTGCTTAAGAGCCTCGTGTCTTGCTTGCGCAAGAGCCAGTTGCTACCAGCCGCTGCTATGGCTGAGAAAGCTTGTGACTCTGCAAGGGACAGGTGAAAGTTTCCCCAGATGGAACATGGAGTTGCTCAGATCCTGAGTAACCAACCCCTAAGTTTGCGGATGTCTCTATAACAGAGCTGTCTGGGCCGCATGAGTTCTCTCAAGCACCTCTACTGACACTGAGGACCAAATTTTGCCAACCGTGTGGCATCTGAGGGCATTTGAGAGGTGCTGGGGTGTCTGAGGCATCCTTAAGGGGTGCCTCCTTAAGGGGTGCACATAGGAGAGCCTATGTGTCCATGGGAGACTGATGCTCTTCTGGACCTGCAGCTTGGGGCTGGGGAGAATACTTGGGTGCATTTCAATAACTTCTCTTAAGGCAGCAGATTTTTAGCTAAACATTCTGCTTCTCAGCTGAGCATAAAATGACTTTCCTGTAGTCCCTGATGATGACAGAAGGGGCAGATTTTAGCCACAGCTTCAACTTCCCTGTGCGTATTCCTAGTGCTTTCAAGAGTCTCAGGGATGCTGAGCTAGGACTGTCCCTGATACCCATCACTTAGTTTATCTTTAATCCTTATAGGTGCAGAGACCCCCAGTTCAAGCTCCTGAACCCCAACACCACCCTTGAGCACCAGGATCTCATCTGCATCTTGTTGCATTTGAAGGGCACAATCACATTTAGCTGCATGCTAGCTCAGCCCTGGTTTTACTTTGCGTCCCTCCATCTGCTGCCCAGTTCCGGACCTACAGCTCTCTCCTGCCTTCAGCCGCCTTTGTCACTTGTCATAGTAAATCATCCAGTTCCTGGCTACATTCTTGCCCGTTATTTACTGTTCCTTTCTAATCCACGCCTAAATAACATGCTTTGCTCTTCATCTTTAATTTTCCAGATCAAACCAAATTATTAATAACAATAAACTCGCAGATTTCCCATCTCCAGACTGTGCATGAGCAGCTCTGCCTTTCTGCCGTCTCCCTCCTGAAAAGGCTTTGCTCCTGGGTAGCCCTGGGATGGGGTAGTGTGTGCAGGATGAGGCCAGTTTGCAAAGCCCCAGCAGGGGCAAACGGTACAGCATGGCCTCTTGCTGGCATCTGGGTGCTGTGACTGTCTAGCCCAGTGTTGGCTTTGTCCCAGTGCCAGCTTGGGTTGGCACTGCCAAAGCACCACATCCAGGGGGTGCAACACAGGGGCTTGGTTTAGGTCCATCCCCATGCAGGATCTCAGTCCCGGTTCCTCCCCACCAGCCGTGCTCTCAGTGCTGGACCACTTTTGCTCTTGTCAGTTCTCTCGCCAGCATTTGCCACCTGGCTGCTCCTCTGGCCCCTTTCCTGAGCAGCGCACTTCCCACGCAGCCTTCCACCAAAGCTTTCACCCAGACTGTCCACACACAAGCCCTGAGAGCCAGGGTTAATGCACGGTGTGAACCTGGCCCTGTGCCTGCCTGGGCATATAGGTTACAGCCTGGGTTTCACTTCAAAGCAGGCTTTGACCTGCCTACGGTGCTGCAAGGATGGAGTTAAAACCTGAAGAGAGAAGCACTGATTTGGGTAGCTTGCCAACAGCGGCCACAGTTCACTGGGACTGCATTTCTGACCTCTGTATCTATTCTCTTGCTTCCCAGACATCAGAAATTGCTTGCTGCTTTCTGATGTTAGCCCAAAACTCTTGTTGGAGATAGGTCTTGACATGGACAGACATGTGGTGGACACCAAAGGGGTCTATCTCGACATCTCTGCTTTCATGAGAGGGCATTTCCAGCCTGGCAGCAGCAGGTTCCCCTGGTCAGAACCAAGATGATGCAGTTACGGATGCCTTGAGATGGCCTTCATTTCACTTCAATCTCTTTGTGCCCCACAGGATAAACATGGGCAACCAGGGGGAAGGAAGGAAAATGTCATCCTTCATCTGTAATGGAGTTGAAATCCTTCCTGGCTGGGATGGGTGAAGTAGGGGCTACAGTATTCCATGAGGTGCAGAGGCCTCAGAAGAGTCATTCCCTCTTCCAGATTTGCCAGAGAACAAATGGTACCCAGACACTCCAGCAGCGCTAGTAGGAGGCTTGACATGGGTTATCACCACTTCATCCCAACTACACCCAATGACGAAACTCAAAATCTCTACTGCTGTGAGCTGCCAGCAGCCAACTCCAAGCTGGTTATCCGTGTCCTACCACCACCTGGGGTAGCCAGCTCCTCAGTGTTGCTGTGGTCTCCTGCAATTCTGTGTCTCAGTGCTGGCAAGCACCGTTGTGGGACCATCTCTTCCTAAAGCGGACTTTGCAGAGAGGTCAGCAATGTCCTCCGGGATCTGTGTCATTGCGATTGCACCCTGCCATGCTCCCTGTCCTTCATTGCCTGTGCCTCTCCATAGGGAAAACCATGTATTAAAGCAAGCATCAGGGTTTTTTTCCTTCTACACTCGCATGGTGCTCTCATGTATGGTGTATGTAAGGTAACAGCCATTATTGTTGCTTTCTATGGGAGGGCTTCATTTCTACTACGAGTATCAGCAATAGAAAAGTCAGACACGTGTCCTAGTTGAAGATAATTACCCTATGGAACCGCCTTTATCTCTGTACTATATATGGTGGGTTTGGACTGCTTTCAGATGTATGCCACCCTAAACGTACACAAGGTCAGATGAATGCCACCCTAAATGTGCCAGTTTGCCTTCTTGTTCTTCTGCCACCCTCTTCTGGTGTCCCTGTTGTTGGAGTTAGACGGCTTTTCTGGACTGCTATTCATGCCTTCTTCAGCACTGGTTATGCTTTTCTTTCTTCCCCCATTTTTTGAGCTCAGCTGATTTATCAACATGCTGTTGCTTTCTGTACTGAAGTCACAAGGAGGATGTGAGATGATTTCCAGCACTGATCCTTAGGGAGCCCTATTCACGATTTCCCTTCCCTTCAGGCTGATCTTTTCCTGCACAGGTCACTGCTCACTTGCTCTCAGCTGGTTCCCTGCTCCCCTCCAGCTCATGGCAGCACCCATCTCCTCCAGAGGAACGTGACCTGTGTGTCATCCCAAAGCCCTACAGCATTAATCAAGTCTCCAAAACATTTATACTTTAAAATACCAGATACTATATACATTTATACTTTGTAATGTCCCTCCTGGTGCCTGGGAGATGTTCTGACACTCACCATGCTGTTGATCCCAGGCCAGAAGGCTTGGCTGGACAGACTTTCCTATCTGCTCAGATATAGGGATCATGGGCTGTTCTTCAATTGGAGGTGGTCTTCACTTGTGCCTTCCCCAGCTTGACAGGTTTTACAGGATGGGACAGTCTGGATCCCTGCACTTGAGCACATCAATAACTTCCTCAGACGTGGCCACTTTCTCCTCCAGACTCCCTTTGTTCCCTGTGCCCAAAGTCTGATCCCTCTGGGGACTTGGAGTGAAGAGTCACTGGATGCCTCGGGATGACTTGAGCTAACTTCCCTTTACCTGTCTCTTACCTCAGCCCTTCTTTCCCTTCTATTTTTATTTAAATAGATAAAAACCCCCAAACTGTTACTGATTGTTACATTTCCAGAGCCTCTCATCTTTTTGGCCTTGTTTTTTCCTTTAAGTTGCACCTTTCTTTGTTGACCTCTCTCTTTTTTCTTTCTTCCCATCCTTCCTGTCTCCATTTAGTATCCCATTTCTCCTAATGTACTCGACACCTGCCCATGGGCTCCTGCAGTAACCGGGGAAGCGTAGCACTGAGCCTGCTTTTGTTTGAAGGTGAAACGAAGCACCATTTCACCAATAAAAAGTTCTGACTGTCAACCAGTGTGTTATTCAGGGCTGATGAATAACTTAGAGCGAGATCAAAAGATATTAAGCTAAAAGAATTATTATACAGGAGCCTACGGGACCACACAGATCTCCTGTTCCAGCTAAAAAAGTCCCAAATTAACCCCCCACACCTCTCCCCCTGTGAAAAAAAAAAGCGTGTGTGGTCTTGAACAGCCGAAGAAGCAAGCCATTATTTGTAAGTCTGCTATATAAAGCATAATTATTATCCTTTTTATCATCCAAGTTATGGGGCAGGCTTTTCCATCTTTACTCACGCCAAGTAGCACCTCGTGTCAGAAATAGCCTCGCTGGTTTGAAAGGGATGAGTCATCCCGCAATCAGGTAGGAGGAGAACAAAGATAGACACGACTTCCCGGACTGGATCACCCCGCCGTTCTCCCTTCACCAATGCACCATCTTGCTCCACGGCACCTATCAAAGAGCAGCCGCCGGGAGCGTTGGTGCACAGGCGCGCCTTCCTCATGGCCTGCAGGCTGGAGGCGGCCCACCAGAGCAATGCATCTGGTCCGCAGCTCCCTCCTTCCCGGCTGCTCCTCAGATGTGGGCAGGAGCACGCTGTGGGATGGATGAACTGTTCTGGCAGACGGCGGTCCCGCTCCTGCTCGCCTCCTTTCCCATAGACCCGTAACCAGCATGTGGCCGTCGCACAGTGGGAGGACTACAGTTGGCTTACTTGACAAAGAGGCTTCTGTCTCATCATTGAGGGGTCCCGATGGTGTCCCACCATGTCCAAGAGGGCAGGCACTGCTGTCTTAGGGTAAGGTGAAAATAAACAGTGATCCCGTGGCTCAAAAAACATATATAATGCATGAAAACCATTCCTGACCAGTACCAGTGGCCGAGAGGTGCCCAGGATCAAAAGGTTGCTGTAAAGAACCCAATTTTGCTCCATCTGAGAGCTTGGAACCAAAATTTAGACTTTCACCACTTTTTAACCCTTTTCTTAGCAAACAAAGGAATTCCGAAGGGGAAAAGGCCTGGTTGTTTCCTCTCACTCACCCTCACTGTTAAAGTTTGCAACCTGCATCTGGCATTCAGAGTTGAGAACAGCTCAGAGCCAATGGATGGAGCTGATGAACCACCCTGGGTTTCGGGGGAATTAGCTGTTTGCCCAAATGCTCTGGGGTAGCTCTTTAATATCCTAATGGGAATAACACTACTAAAAAAGGAAAACCCATTAGTACACGTCTGCTCTTGCAGAGGCTCCTTTGCTCCTGTGAGGGTGAGACCTTACAGAAGGCTCCTGAGTTGTTACAGGTATTGCCTGGGATGGTCCTGACAATGAGCAATTTTAGGGCAATTTGAATCCCAGCTGCCCCAAAACATCTCCCCAGCCCTTGCAGTCACTACCATTGACTATTAGAAGTCACTCTAATTTCATCAACCGGTCTGTTCACTGTGGTGAGTGCTGTGCTTTGAAGATGCATTAGAGCACACTTAGGGAAGCACTGAGTAATGCAGGCAGATAAGCAGCTGTGTTTGAAGCTGAGGATCCAAGGAGCCATGGAGGAGAGCAGAAGGCACATGAAAAAGGTGGCGTCATCCCAGCTCCCCACAGGAGTCCTGAGGGCTCAGATCTTTGCCCTTGGGGATGTTGGTTCCTTCATGCTCAGCATCCAACTCTGCCTCCAGATATTACATGCAGCGGCTTTTGTCCCTCTGTCCCTTCTGTCCTTTGATGATTCTCTGCTCCATGGTAAGGACCAAAGGTGGTGGCCACCGTATTGTCTCATGGCCAGTTTGGGTGGAGAAATGGGTGAGAACAAACAGATCTCTTTGCCTCTTTCATGCAGTCCCTGCCTTTCCTTGTGCATATCCTCAGGTTCATTTCTTAGCAGCAATAGTTTTACTAATGCAAATCTAAGAGCAGAGCAAGGCTGCCCCAGGCTGGCTCCATGTGAAGAAGAGCTGAATACCAAACCTGCAAGTGGAAGATCACACAGTTATCAGAGACATTTGGACCCTATGGGGATGTATGTAAGTGTAGGAAACTGGACAGACTACCCAAAAGTTGTACCTTAACACAATGACTAGGGTATGGGGACAACTATACAAAGAGCTCTATAGACTACCGTAGAAGAAGGGTCACCATCATGTGATCTTTAGCCTCTCTCTATGGCCATTGGTGGCCATGGGTAGCTGCTGCCATTGGGATCTAGACTGGCAAGAAAGACAGAGCTGAATTTTGAGCACACCATGTTGCTCAGTCCTTATTTTAGGGCAAGAAGAACAAAGCTTGGGAATCCTAGATCGAAGGAGGTACAGGCCTCTCAGCTTCTTTCCATAAGCCCATTTAACCTGCTATGAACCATACCCAGACCACCCAAAAAAAACAAATTATGAAAACCATCTTCATTTGGACATATTCAGGTACCAGTTTGCCTTGCAGCACGTTCCACATCTCACGCAGGACCAATGGGTCCCAAAGCAGGCAGCAGGACATCTCCGAGAAGCTCCCCAATGGAACAAACATCCCCAAACCCATGAAAGGCAAATCACCTCCTCCAATACCCGGGTGCTTTTTCCATGTGAGCAGGTGCAGATGTTTTCTGGCTTGTGCCTGCCACCGGGCGTAGGTTCTGCAGGGCTGTTATCTCTCATCAGATGATACAAGTTCGCAGGCTCATCTCCTTCCAAGAATGCAACTGACTTAAAAAGAGTTCAAAAGAAGATTAGGTTTCAAGGTAACTGGAAGCTATTCAGTCAAAGCCAAGCTGCATAAAGCAAGGGGAATCCTCCTTCTACCTCCATGGCTGCGTGAGGCAAGTGGGAACATGAGGAGGGAGCTGAGAATGTGTGTGTCTTCTGCGCAGACACAAACAGGACAGCAAATTGGAGACAACCACTACAAATTTAGCTAAAGATGCTTTAGAAATTGCAGGTTGCCAATGTTTTGCTTATCAAGCTGCAGTGTTTGCAGGCAATTACCCAGGCAAAGCGAGCGCAAATACAAACACATGGGATCTCATACCTGGAGCTCCCTTCTCAGTGGGGAAGGTGGTGCTAAGGATGGCATTGGGAGACATAGGCATCAGCAAGGTAAGCAGTTGGTTGCTCAGGTGGTGAAAAGCCTTCAACCTGCAGCTGTGGGGTCCATGGTGCTGTGCTGATGGCACATGGGAGCTGTGGAGTGGAGACCCCTTCCATTGGTAGCTCTATCTGCCCATCCCTGTCTTATCCATCCAGGAGCAGCAGGAGTAGGCATCTCCATTCTTCCATCATCCTGCCCTGTTCCTCGCAAAGCAGGAGCACACAGCCTC
This sequence comes from Psittacus erithacus, assembly GCA_009867235.2. Taxonomy (NCBI): domain Eukaryota; kingdom Metazoa; phylum Chordata; class Aves; order Psittaciformes; family Psittacidae; genus Psittacus; species Psittacus erithacus. Next base: position 32,788 of record WYDI02032153.1, read on the forward strand.
AATCTACCTCATCCTCTGGCCAGTTTTGGTTGCCCAACTGAGATGTTTTAAACCAGCTCCATGATAGAAATATTCTGGGGCAAGAGCAAGAGAATTAGGTGATACCAGACAAGGAGAAATAAACACCCAAAGGTGGGGATGGTTGGAGCCTGGTTTGAAGGACATCTATTGCATAGGCAGGCTGAGAGAAGACCTGCCTAGTGTCCTCCTTGCTTAGATGTGCACCCTCAGGATGGAGGGGAACCAAGTTCTTATGCCTGGAGACACAACAGAGCCTGACTTTTGGCACTGTTACATGGGCTGTTCCATGGAGCCCATCCATGGACCTGGGCATTAACTGTCCCATACTTCTGTCATCTAACATTTGTTTTATCATGGGATCCTATTGCACTGGTTGAGACTGTAGTGTCCTTATATCAAGAGACAGTATGACTCAAGCCCCATCTGGAGGAGCTTTGGATATGGCTTCATGGCAGAGCAGCACATGATGTGCATCTATCTGCTCCTGCAGTCACAGGGCTGTTCCTCAGACCATGGGATAATTCAGGTGCTCATCCAGTCTGACCTCAGCTCTCCAAGGCCTGGCAGCAAGCCCTGGGGCAGCCTGACCCAGAGCCTTGTTTTAAGGTTGGAACAGATGACCTTTGAGGTCTCTTCCATGACTCTATTTGGCGACGTGCAAAGGATGCACTGTGGAAGAGTGCTGGTCCTTCATGAGCCTCCAAGCCTTGGCCACCATGAGGGCACCTGCAGCTGACTCCACCACCGAGGGCTGAGGACACACAGCACATACCTGTTTGGGCAAGCCAGGCCCTTCTGTAACATGACTGCCAGATAGGTGTCCACACCCTGGGTTATTTTAAAGCTCTCGCCCACCACCATCAGCCTCTCCAAGCCCTGCTCAACCACAGAGCGCCTGGCAGAGGAAAGTTTAATCCCACAGGGCTGGACAGGAGGAGAAAGTGCATTTGATGTCCAAAAGCCAAGTGGTGCTGCAAAGATGCTGCTTCAGCCAGCGCCACCCAACACAGCCGGTTCTGTTGGAGCCTGCATTGCTGATCCACACCTTGCTCCTGGCTCTGATGGCTGCTGTGCAACCTTGGTTGTATGAAGGACTCATGCTGCTTTCATGGCTCTGCTTCCCTCCTCTGGTGCCTGATGCCAGGGTGATGGGTGGCCATGCCAAAGGGACTGGTAGTTCTGAAAGCCCTGAGAATTGTTACAGAGCTGTCCCGTGGCTGAAAGTGTCACCCATGGGAGATCCTCTGCACACCTCTGCTGACCATCTTCTCAGAGCACAGTGGTGCTCCCGTCCTTGCTTTGTCAAATGCTGGGTGCTCAGGGCACTCAATGGGCACCCATTTGCCCTCTCCAGGGCTAGATGCTGCTCTGCCCTGCTCCACATTCCCCATCACTAAGACACAGCTTTTTTCTTCTCTTCCTTCCTCTTCTCACCTAATCTGAGGACAACCATTTATCCCTCCCCACCACAGCTTGCTCAGGGCTGCTTTTTGGGGTCCTGCGTGAAGATCTCCCCCCCCAGTAGCCTATGTAAAAGCTGTAACCCATGTGAGTGAGCTGCAGCCTGGTACCTGCAGCAGTACCTCTCATACTCACTAAACCTGTCATCCCAGTCCAGATTTTCTTTTAATAATCAGACAGGAGTAAAAAACCAGTCATTGCTCATCTGAAGTTTGCTTTTCCCCTCCTGGAAACCAGTGCTTTGGGAAGGAATGAACAGAGCCAGCCAGCCCTGAAACTGTGCCTATTTCCCAGCACTTCTGATGACTGACAGGGCACAGGATGACCAGAACAAATCCACTCTCACCTTTGTGTGCCTCCCCTGCGTGCTGTTTAAAATGAGGTCCTGCTATTTCAATGTTTCAAGCCTCCTTGGCCCATTTTTGCTCAGTTTAGTTCAGAGGACCCATTCCATCACCACCCCAAAGACAAAGAAAGGAAGGTTTTGCTGCTCTAACGCTCCGGCACGGCACCTCTGGAGCTGCCTTCCTTCCCCAGAGGAGTGGAGCGTGAGGAAAAGCATTGCACCCTCTACTTGTGTCTGTTTATTTACAGTGTAAACAGCTCCGGTGCTGGAGCTTTGAAGAGGTGCCGCGCATTTGTACATTGAGATCCCTCCATGTGGTTTTCCCATGTGATCTGAACAATTTGGAGAGGGAGGTTGCCTCCATCCTGGAGAGGATGCGGAGGCCCAGAGCGATGCAGAGCCCCAGTGAGGGGTAAAGCCTTCAGGAAGGGAGGTTTGGGCTAAATTACCCTGTTTATGGTAACTTGATGCAGCTCTGCTAATGAATGGAAAGTTGGTAAATCCCCATTAGGCTGTTGACCACGAGCCCTAGAGTGACTCCTGGGAAGTGGTGGCTCCCATGAAACTCAGCTGAACTACAGGAGCAGAAATAGCTGCATGCCTGGACCCGGTGCTGGTTTGGGATAAAAATAGAGAGATAAATAGATAAAAAGATAAATATATAACAGACACAAATAGTTAAATAACTCCGAGGTTTGTCTCCCAAAATAGTCGTGCGTCAGTGATTTAAGATGCCATAGGGCATGCTGCCCATTTGCAGGGAATTATCACCACTGCAAAATCAATCTTTGCTAAAATCTCTTTGCTAAACTCCAGAAAGCCTTTTAACAAAGAGAAACCACGACAACTTCTTACCATGCTCACAACATCTCGGGTTTGACAGAAGCAATGATGGATGTCAGGAATCTTATCTTAGCAAAACAGCTCTTAACAATACCTTAACCCCTGAACGTGATTGTTATCCACTAGGCTGCCTGACTTAACCTATTTACTATAAGCTATAGGCATGACCGTGTGCCCCATAATAAACTCAGGCTACTTCATTCTATTGGTTAAATATTAGATTTACATCGGTTCAAAATTAGGAATGGGATTTAGGTCATCCAGCAATTACCAAGGTTTGGTCCTGTGTCTTGAAATACTTGGTGTCAACACAACTGTGCTGCAAGGAGAGTTGGTGCTCTAATGGTTTTTACCTTGCAAAGTGCTCAGCACACTAGCAGCACTGCTTCCTTTTTCCCCTTAAAATGGTCCAGGGGTCATGGTCTAGGGTGCTACACTACTTCATATAGGCTGAAACATCTCCTGTAAGTGAGTAGAAACTCACCTTGGAAAGAGCTGAGTTGCTTTTTCCGCTGTGCTAAAGGCTTTAAGATAGATAGGGTTTAAGGCTTTAACTGTTTGCCAGTGGATGAAGAAGAAAAATGGGTGTATTCCCAAATCCCAGCTCCCTTGGTGCATTTGCATGGATTTTCTTCTCACACTCATGTTTCCACTGTCACTCATGAGGCTTTTGCTGTGTCTGAGACAGCTAAGCCCCACTAGCTGGGATGCCATCCCAACCAAGCCCACTCACTGCATGTGCTCCTGGGCATGGAGGGATGGAAGCACCACTGGGTGTTTTGAATCATAGAGGCACGTGTCTGGGGCAAGTCATCCCTCTCCTGTAACCTTGCCTGCCTCAAGGCCTAACTTTGTCTGCCAGCCTTCCAGTTACACCCCAACTCAAGCCCTTTATGGTGTTTTTATGGAACACCCCTGCTGATGGACCTCCAAGGACCTCTCCTGCAGCCCCATGCCTGACCTCCACTGGGTGTGGGAGGACTCTTGAGTGTCTCCCCTCTCCTTGGCTTTGGTGACAGTTGCGAGAGACCTGCCTGGAGGGACACAGTGATGCCCTGGTGTGACTTGTGCCTCACAGCTTGCCATTAAGCTGATGAATAAAGCGGGCAGGAGAACACAGGACACCAAGCACCCTTTGGTCTCCTTTAAGTGTTAGTGCTGCTTTGCAACCATATATGAGGCATGAGTATAACAGAAATAGTTATGCTGATGTACCCCAGCATTGCTTTTAGGGGAAAAGATCTGATAGTTTCTGTGTTCACAGGAGAAACCCTGCAGGAGAAGGAGACCAAAGCAGAGGCATGTTTTCACACCAGTCCTTAATGCCAAGCCCTGGGTTGAACCCAGGCTACCTTATCAAAGCGAGATCCTCCTGGCCTTGAGCTCTGCCATCTGGCAAAGGGGGTTGCAAAACCCCCATTACCGCCATCATCTCCATGCCCATGGGTTGGAGCAGGGGATACAGGGATGGAGCAGGGGATGCAGTGATCAAGGGCTGCTGTGTGTGGGTGAAGCTGCCTCAGCCTGGAGACCGAGCGGTTAATTTGTTTGTTTCCTCTCTGTATAGGATATTGTTACCAAAAAAAGAGAAAAGGGGGTGGAAGGTGGTGTGTGGGGGGTGGGATAAGGCCGAAACTGCTGAGACTGAATGATGAAAAGCGCTCCCTCCTCGCAGCTATGAAATCTCACCCGGAAGGCGGCGAGGGGAAGTGTCTTCCAGCGGGGTACAAAGTCAGCAGCAGAGCTTTGAACTCGGGGGAACTCCGGCGGTGCGGAGCCCTGCCAGCGAGCCCAGCTGTGCATACCTCAGCCGCAGCTGAAGAAGCCAAGGGCCGCATCCTGCACCCTGTGGTGAGACTAGTGCTTGGATTCAGATCTGGTGCTGGAAAAACGGGGTTTCCACTGGATAAGCAAGAGAAGGGCACGTTCCCAAGGCCAAAGACTGGCCCACGCTGAAGTCCTGTTTTGTTTCCATAGAATCACTGACTGGTTTGGGTTGGAAACAGCCTTAAGATCATCCAGTTCCAACCCCCTGCCATGGGCAGGGACACCTCACTCTACACCATGGTACCCAAGGCTCTGTCCAACCTGGCCTTGTTTTGAGGTGGGTTATCCTGAGCTGCTGTTGACAGGAAGGCTCCAGAGCATGGCCAGCACCTTGCTCTGATCCAGAAGGGGCTCTGCTGTCCCCTGGCAACTCACAGATCCCCCCTCTGCACCTCCATCATTGCCATTGGAATCTGAATGCACCCAGTTCCCTTTGCCACAAGCGCTCCCAATGCACCAAATAGAGAAAGGTTTTACTCAAATATGGTAACCAGAAATCTGGGGTTTGGAAGAGATCCCAAGTTACTTGGAGGAATTTGGGCAATTATCCCACCATGATTTGTTTTTTTTTACATTTTAATTTCACTTCAGTGATTTCAGAGGTACCTTTTCCCCATCTCATTTCCAAGGGAAAATGCTCAGTTACTGAACCAAGGAAGGAGTTTTAAAATGGATTTAGATGTCTTAAACTGAAAGTTTGAGAGGAGCAATGGGCTCTGGTTGGAGCTGGAAGCCAGGCTGAGTGTTAATGCTGGGCTTTGCTTTTGGCCGAAGTGTCCCTCACCCCGTTATCAGGCCTTGTTGGATCCCTGAGGAAAGCACATGAATCTGTGGCCCTGTTTATTGGAGGGGATCACAACTGGGCCAAGCAGGAGGAAAGCAACACGATGGGCATCCAGGCAAGGTGTGAAGCAGCACAGCATCAGGCTTGGAGCTTGTTGTCCAAATAACCCCCAGTATCCTCAGCGGCAGCCTTTGCTGCAAGGGCTTCCAGCTGCAACGCTTCTCCCTTATCTGCAGCTAATCCCATAAACAGCCATTTGAAGGAGATTTTTTGTGGTATTTGCCCATGAAACAACTCCCAGATTTGCTGTTTTCTCAATGACTTACAGCTGCTGGAACATGCTGGTGCTCCCAGGGATCCGGTGACAGGCACATCTCCACCTCTGGGAAAACACTGCCCCGACCAGGATGGGTGAGACGCCACAAGATAAATCTCTATGTCGTAGGTATTTCTTAGGGCTGTAATCCCTGAATAAACATCCTGCCACTTGAACCCGTTGTGTGCTGCGTGATGGTCACAATCCCCAGCAAAAGCTGCCACCATTCCAGGGATGGGGCAGGAGGATGGAGGTGCTGAACAGGGCTTTTTGGATGTTTTGGGAATGATGGTTTGGCCTGTCCTGGTACTGAGGAGCAGTGCCACAAGGTTAAGGAGGCTGGGGGAAGCAGTGCCATGATCTCTGGTGTACCCACACTCTACAAACAGTTGTATTTTTGGAGCTGAGGAGTGAAATCTGGAGACCCTGCAAAGGATGGGCAAAGGAAGCTCACCACCCTTGCACCATCAATATAGTGCAAACTGTTGTGCCTCTATTGCCCATCCCAGTTCTGGCTGGTGCAGACCCCAACCCCATGTACAGCCATTAGAAATCATCTGCCTTACAGCATCAATGCAGGGACACCCTTGTGGCCATGTGGAGATGGATGGAATATCCCAAAAGCACACACCTCACCAGTACCAGAGCCGAAGCACTGTGTAACGCACAGCTTCCAGCTTCTCCCCTGCACTGATAGAGAGGAACAATGTCATCATTTGAGCAGGGTGGTGTTTAATTGGCTTTTACTTGAAGGAAAAGGGGGTGGATGTGGATGGAAAGAGGTTTGGAGGGGGAATGAAGCAAGAGCCTGAGAGAAAATCCCCTTTTCTCTGTGTGGAAAGGGACGTTGCCTGGGTGCTGCGGACCGAAACACCTGCTGCCCGGAGGGAAAGCGAGTTCCCAGGAAATGCAAGAAAGGCACTTTCCAACGTGGAATATGTTGAAAAGCAAAGAGGAGGAGAAGAGGAGGAGGAGGAGGGGGGGGGCGGAATGGCTGCGGAGATGCATGAATATTAAAACGGTTATAGCGCTTAATAAAGCAGCGCACAGGGGAGGAACAATAACAGGTATTGTTGGCAAGCCTGACGCGCAGCTTCCCCTTGATTCGGTGGGGTGATAACCATCGCTGTATCTCTTTCATGATCCCTGGCTCCATATCTCTCGCAGCCCGGCAGAGCCACACACATTCCAAGGGAGACTTTGATGTCTCTCACAAGGATCAGATCTGCCAGCCCTGGGCTGCAGCAGCTCCCCCAGCAAAGGGAGGGGGCTGCAAAGGGCAGGGGGTGCTGGGGAAGCAGCCAGCAGCTGTTCCTCTTAGCCCAGTGTGGCCCAAAGTATCCAATTCCCCCTTTAGGGTCACCCCTAAGAGCTGAAACCCCAAGAGATTGGGTTGCTGGACACCGCGGTCCTATGGGTGTCCGGTGAGAGATGCCCAAAGGGGGTCAGCCAGGAAGGAAAAGGGCACTTTCTATTCCTCTGTCTCCCCACACAGGCCAGGATCTGGGATGAGATCCAGTTAAAAAACCAGACAGACCCAGTCAAAAAACAATAAAAAAGAACAATTTAGGGATTTTATTTAAAAGACTGAGCAGCACGGCTTGCATGCCACCAGGTGATAGTTGCAGTGGCTGAGCAAGGCTGGACTCAGGATAAGCCATCCATTTATATGTGGAGCCCAAGCAATGTATTCTGGGGGCTGGCAGAGCAAACCCTTCTTTGTACCCTGTGAGGGGGATACAAATGTGACTTTTGTGACCAAAGGGATGAGCTGGTGGCTGTAGCTCAGAAATACACAGCTGTATGTTGGTGGGGCCCTTGGCTTGAGCTGATTTAGCAGCCAGTGCAAAAAGACTTTCCCCAAGAGAAGAGGGCAGATGAGCGGGAATGGGAGGAGACCATGGGATTCTCTCCCTGGAGAAGAGAATGATCCAAAAAGATGCTTAGCAGGGACTGGTGGTGCAATCACACCCATAAGCACAGCATCTCCCGCGCATTTCTTCTGCCCTCTCTGTTTTTAGGTCAAGCTGGAGTGGAGCCAGTGCCACTCAGCCACAGCCACCCAAATGCTCCTTCGGTGCTAACTGAGAAAGGGAAAGTGCTGCTGTAACCTACCTGCCAACTCCAGAGGGTCCCATTCCACCTGTGGGTCATACCCCATATTAGCCATCATTTCTCACCCCTTTTCCCTTCCTCCCTCCCTCCCTCCCTCTGTCTCTCTGCCCATCTGTATGAGCCAAACTATCAGGGTTCCCAACCAGAAGTGCTTGCTTTGCTGTTTCCAAATCAAACTCCCGCCGGTAGCTTAGCCCTCTCACTTAATTTCCTTTAATTGTTGTTGGGTTATTTTTTAAATATAATTATTGGTTTCAGAAAGCAATAGGGAAAAAAGTATTCCAGCCCCTTTTTTTCCCCTTGCGTGTGTGTGTTTTCTTTCCTGTGGGAGGCAGCCACAGGGGCTTCACCCCTCTGTGGGTCTGGATGGAGAACAGGGATGCTGAGATCAGGATGAAGCCTGAGAAAAGCCACCTCAATGCCTCCATCCTCCCTGGCACAGCTGGAATCAAGGAGAAGAGGCCGTGATGCCTTTGATGCCTGTTCTTCCCCCTGTGAGACCGTGCCGATAGGGATGTGTGTGTGCCTTTGCGTTGGCTCTGCCTTTGAGATTTGCCCCTGGTCATTTCTGCTGGGAGGGAGCTGAGGTTGGTGCTCTGATGTGGGTGGCCCGGAGTTTGTTACCCGAGGACAGCCGGCTTACCTCTGAACTCCTGCCTTCCCAACGGTTGTTTCTCCTGCTTGTGCCTGCTTGCAGCTTTGCCGTGCGTCTTGATGGTGCGCATTGACCAAGCTAAGGAGAGCTGTTCCCTCCGGAAGGGGCTTGGGGTGATGGTGGGAGCATCTCCCACCCCCAGGCTTCCAGTCCTTCACACACATGTAAAGGTTTAATCCGGGTGAATCCAGCACCCATAAGGATTTGGAGTTGAAAAGGAAGGACCTAAAGGCAGAAAACTCCCACTGTGCCATGAAGGGAGAATGGGAGATCAGAGGAAGGCAGTCAAAAACCCCAAGAGAAAAGGCAGCCATAAGCAGCTCCCACAGCCTCACTCGCTGTGGGTACTAATGGGGACCTTCCCTAGGGATCCCATAAACCCCTCTCATTCCCTTTCTAATTGTTCACAGCTATGCAATGCAGCAAAATAAAGGGAAGTGTTATAAGAATACAAGAGTTTTTGAGGTGAAGCTCAAACTGCTGTTGCCGAGCAGCATCAGAGCCCAGGAGGGGAGGGAGAGCAAAGTTCCTCCCTGACCCTGCAGGCATCCAGCTTATGCCTTGGGGCAGAGGGTTTGATTGCCTTTTAGCATCAGCTCTGCTTGTGCTGGTACAAGGAGTTATAAAAATGATCCCCCCCTAAGCATAGAAGTAGAAGAGCAGCAGCTCACAGCCCTCCCAACAGCCCCAGTGACCTGCAGCAGTGGGAGGATGGGGATGGGGATAGGGAGGGGGGCTGGAAACACAGTGAAACAGAAGAAAATTGACCCAATATCACCCAAGCTGGAAGGACGTTGTTATTCCATTTAGACCCACTGAACAGTGCCACAGCAGGGAATCTGTCTGTCTTGGTTAAAGGTCTCGCTGCCAGCCCAGCCTTGGAAGTGCCAACACTAATCTGCAAATTGTTTCAAACCCTAAAGAGCGGCGGAGCTGGGAACCTTCCTTCAGCCCAGACCCCCATGGGCTGGGATGCTCATCCCCATTAACGTCGCTGGGCAGGCTCGGTCAGGCATCGCTCGCTCCAGACGGGCTGTAGTAGAATTCCCGGGCATTAAAATACCAGCTCCTGCTGGGAGTGGGAATGGGATGTTTGCCACGGACAGAGGTTAGATTCAGCCCGGGGAAACTCTCGTGTGCTCTGCACTAAATCTGTGCACGTCTTTCTGATTAGTGTCTTCCGGCAGGTCCCCAAATAGGCGATGATTCCTTCGTCCTCTTCTGACCCCACGGATCTCATTCAGAGCCCGTAGCTGAAATGCCTGGGGTTTGTCCTGGAAAATCTCTGGTGCAACCTCTGGTGTTGGCCAGGAAGAGGGTTGTCACATGTGCTCTTAGACTAACAAACAGCACTGTTCTTCTAAGACCATGGGTAGCAATAATTCAGGGTCAGTGGAAAGGGCATATCTAATAAGAGGACCTGGTCTAGAGGATAAAAAAAAGGAAAGAAAGAAAGCAAGCAAGCAGCTAAAAAACCTGTCTAGCGTGATGGAAAGAGACGGATGTGGAAACCTGGCTGCAGAGATGGTGACGAGTAGCACTGGGGAAAACAAAGTGAATCATGGAGAGGGATTATGGATTGGGAAAGCCTGGGCTTAGCCATGTAAATCACAGCATCTCCAAGATCCCAGGCAGGCAGGAGGCTGCAGCATGCCCTTGCTGCACACCAGGCAACTTGCTAAGAGGGTCCCTGCAGTGTCTTTATATGGTGCTGATTTTTGCTCAAGACAAGAAGTTAACCCAAGGATGAGATCTGAGTCCAAAGCCAAGGCCGGAGCTGACAGAGGTGGGGAACAGCTATTCTTAGTAACCATATATATTATTAAATATATCAGTTGGAATGAGAAACATGAACAGCAAATTTAGAGGAGCATGAATTCTTTTTGGCAGGAGCTGTAGAGGCAGCCAGGGATTTAGACAGGTTTTTTGAGGTATGCAATGAGATGCCAAAAAAAGCACAAGCATTCTTCAGAACATTAAAAAAAAAAACCCCAAAGTGAACCAAACCTCCAGTCAGTCATAAAAGGGAAAAAACACAATGTTAGTATATAAAATTAAAATGCACAGCGAAAAAAAAGGGTTCCTGGAGCATCATCCTTAAATCATGTAAAAATCAAAAAACCACTATGCAAAAAACAACCTGCCTGCACAGAGGCTTGCTTATGCATATGACTGTAGCGTGTGCCTTTGCTTGTAGTAAACATGCCCTTTGCCTTCTGCTGATGACATGACACTGGCATGTCACAGCTGATTTATAAACACAATTGGATTTTCAATCTTCAGGTCTAAATCCATCGCAGCAGACCCCAGCAGGCAATGTATCTCTGTTTATCTATAAATACCAGTTACTGTGCTTTCCTGGAGAGAGTCAGGTACAGTAAGAGGTTGTTTATTTTTACTTGCAAGAAGAGGAAACAGCGTTTGGTATCAGTCGTCATCATGAGCTAAGCGGCTGCAGGGCTCTTTCGAGGGCTCTGAACTGCATAATCAGAAATGCAAGCAATGCTCTGCAGTGAATCCTTCAGATACGGCTGGGGACTCACATTGCAGCTCTGCAAGGCTGAAGAAGAGGAGGAGCAAGAAAGGAAACGCAGCAGTGATCAAGTCTGAGGTGCAGGTTGTATATATTCCCAGGCCATGCGATTCAGTGGGAGGTGCCATGTCCATGCACTGGGGCTCCCAGGCAGCAATGGTTTATATGGAGTGGGTAGGGTGAGGGTCTCATATTCAGCTCCCAAAGGTCCCTGACAGGGTGTATGCTATGTAGTTCATGTAGGGGATGCAGGTTAATTTGGTTCCTCCAGCCTCCAGCTCAGGATCACAAAGGCCAAAGCGACAGGACACTGCAAGCAGAGCACTGTAGAAACATGCCAAATTGCTCATCCTCAGGTATTCCTTCTGTGAGGAAGATCTGGGCTTCAGCAAGCTTTAATGGACCAGAAGCAGAGGCCAAGGCATGTAGGTTGAAGGTGGAGAGGCAAACCTAGCTCTAGCTTTTCAACCTCCCTGAGCAAGAACAATCAAGCCCTGAGACACTCTTTTCCCACCCCACAGAGTTACTTTCCTTGGAAGCTACCAGGCATCTGGTTCCAAGCTTAAGCTCAAGGTCCAGACAACCTTGCTCTTAGGATCCTATATAACCTGACATGGGTTTGGGGAACCTTGGGCACCCAGGTCTGGCAGCATACCCTGGGCTTGCAGCATCTCCTAGGTTCCCCCAGGAGGGAATCAGCTCACCTCACAGCCTGCAAGCCTTGAAATCTTCAATCCACATGGAAGGCTGGGAGTTGCTCAAGAAAATGGTCATCCTTGCTAGAGCTCCTGCAGACAAACGTGGTGAAGCATCAAGTTCATGTAACAGGCGAGATCGTTGGTCTGCAGAGGTGCCCATCAGAGTTGAGAGGAGATGACCTTTTGCTATAGGCATTATGGTGGTTACTTGACAGGAACAGAAAGAGTAACAAGGGGCAAGGATTTCAAGGTGCTTGAAAGAGACTGAGCACAAGGAGAAACAAAGCTGGGACACAGTCCTTGATGGCTCCTGAGCTGTTCCAAAGGGGTTTTAAAGGGATTTGGTCAGAAAATTGCAGCAGATTAGAATTAAAATCGAGTAACAGTGGAGATGTGTAGCCCTGTGTGGCTGGATGAGTGTGAGCATCAGAGGTGATGTAGACAGGATGGTTTGGTTTTGGCAGAGAAAGAAGAAGAAGGAAACAGGAAGGAAGAAGTGTTCCTGAGTTTGGTTATCAGGTTGCCCATGGAGCGTCTGATTCTGATTGTCCCTTTGTGTGTCCCTAGAGGGATCCAGGGTATCCTAAGGGGTCATCTTCCTGGTAGACCTGTCCTTCCTCAACTCTGTACTGCAATTGACAACACCAATTGCACATCAAACCTGCGACGTGTGTCCATCCTTATCTTTGTGAAGGTAGCTGGTTCCATAGCACAACATCAAGTGGCAAAATCCTAGTGGACTCCCTGGCAGTGATAACACACACAAATGGCACAGGATCCAGCCACTGAAACAATGGCATAAAAGGCAGCTCAGATACTTTCCTCTGAGGAGGAGCCTTCCCAGACTCTATGACACAACACCAGCCCATGGGGGGAGGACACCAAACCACTGTTTAGATAAGGAAAGCCCTTATCAAGCAGAAAGGAATGTTTAATGAGAGCTCCCGCCGACAGCTCCATGTTAACAAGATTTTCCCATAAGCGGTGATGTTTTATATCTAAATGTTTTCTAATGTGGTAACATTCCCAGAAAACATATTTGGAAACAGCCATAGGTCTTCAGAGTCTTGCCAGATGGAAAATAACGGCAATAACTGCCTCAGTCTAAGAAAAACTTCAAAGCCTTGGTGTCTTCTTGTCTGTCTCACGCAAGATTGGGAATGTGCATGCAGGAGAGCGTGAAAACACAGTATGGGTCAATATACCACAGAGCTTAGTCCCTTCCCAAGGAACTTCATGCATATTCCTAAGGAACTTCATATATATTATCTGCCAGCGTGCCTTGGCAGAGAGATGGTGGGATAGTTCCTCACTCTTCCCCTATTTTATTAAGTGATTCTGGGTATGTGGCTGGTGTCTCATGTCTTGAGATGATTTGCCTGGATCATCCAAAGGATACAGGTTTCAAAGTCTTGTCCCAAGTTAAGTGCCTCCTGAGATGGACTCAGCATCAACATGCTTTCTTGGATGATCTCTGTGTGGATTTAGGTCCCCTTAGATAACATCCATAAGTAGGTCACCATATCAAGTCCCTCCACTCACTGTGCGCTGATGCTATCAGAATTTCTTCTGCTGCCACCAGACCTTTGTTGTTTCAGTGTTTGGTGATTAGGTTTAAACCTTGTAAAGAAACTCTCCAGGAGCTGCACTGAGATGGAGGGAGAGCTCAGGATGCCTGAAGGCTCTCATCTCATTGCCAAGGAGTGGTCTTGGTCATGCTGGGGGCTTGCTGAATGGTGGACCCCAGGAGAGCCAGGCAGCTTCTGTAGGCTTGCAACCAAGCGAGATGATAGCCAAAAGTGGAGCAGGCCAGCCCACGTACTGAATGCATGCAGAGAATAGCTCAGCAGGCGAGCTGCACACAAACAGCGCATGGCAAACAAACAAACAACTCGAGCAAAGGCCATGTGAGCAAGCCAGGAATCACTGCTCCACACAAAGGGTGCTTGGGCCAGCGGTTTGAAGACGTGGGAGAAGCACATCTGCCTTGTCCATGGGGAAAGCTATTGCGGCTGGACTGCAATGGGGTGTAGATGGATGCATGGACAACCGCACATGGACACTTCTAGATGGGCGTGTGAGACAGCTTGGGCGTGCAAACATGTCCATGCAAGATATGGGCATCCTCAGTAGCGTGCCCTTGGCATGAGCCTTCCTCCAAGCCTGCTGTACCTGGCCATGCTCCTGGTCAAGGGGGCAAATGGTTTGGCCATTGGGTTGAAGAGTGAAGAGCATGAGGCTACCACAGAGTGAACTCTTTGTCAAAGCCCTGCATGCGATATGCTCTGTCTTGGAGTAAGGCTGTGCTCAACAGCCTTGGTTGCATCAGAGGAGGAAGCCGTTATCATTAGTCAGATCCCAAGGTGTCCACCCAGTGGAAGAGGTGGGTTTGACTCATTTGGGCTAAACCCTGTTGAGTGTCCCGAGGTTGCTGTGCCCTTCATACTACTCACCCTTGGAGGTTTCAGGGTGAGGGGCATGCAGCGATGGGTGGGACGTGCCTCTTGATCACATTGCGAGGGTGGGAAACCTGGAAGAGGAGGGCTCTGAGATCACAAAAGCCTTTTCAACATCAGGAGAGGGGGATTTTCAAAGAGCACCTCGAGCAGAGGGAACGTGCGCTGTTTGGGTGTAGGACTGGATCTCCAGCACGTTCACCTCTGGCGTTTGTTTTGGGCCCATCTCTTCTCCCCAGGGGCCATGAGTGCCATAACAGGGAGCCATGAAGTGAGTGGAGCCAGCCAGCGGCAAGGATTTTGTTAGCGTTTGGAGGAGAAAACAGGGAATTTCCACATATGGAAAAATGTTCCTTTAAACTGTGATTATGTAAAAATACAAAGCCACAACTGATGGTATCTCTCACTCTGGGGAATGATGGAGAGTGTTCGTTTCTTTAATTGCATTTAATACTCATGAAAGTTACCAGCTTGCCACCACTGCAAGCGAAGCTCGTTTGTTGGATTGCAGCATGCACAACACCAGTTTCCTTTCCATGCTCCTTCAGCAATGCATTTTGCCCTCGTTATTAAAAGGCGGCTCCTAATTTGCCGCGCATGTTTGATCACCAGTGTTTTGCCTGCAAATTGCCTGTAGAGGTGAGAACTAAAATTAGGGGTGTGATGAGCTGCTAAATGAGGACCCTTGACAAGTCAAAGGGTGACTCCTGTTAGGCAGGAGCAGATCGACAAGCCGGGCTCTGACACCTGCCCCAGGCGAACATTCCATGTCTTATATGGATGTTCTTGTTATCCCTCTAACGGTCATCATCTCCTTGGATCTCATCCATTCTTTGGTCTCAAATTTAACAAGTAAGCAGTTTAACAACCAACCAGGGCCTGGGTGGAAAAGTATTTCCCCCCATCAGTTTTTGGATGTGCCACCTTGGGATTTTGCTTTGATTCCCATTCAGAAGCTCCCCATCCTCCTTCCCTCGGTATGCTTTTATCCCATCCTCTCCTGTATGCCTCCTCTTTAAGGTAAACAATTTGGGTAACGTATAAAGGGATGAGGAGGAAATTCACAGCACAGGCAGGGGCCTTTGAGGGCTGACACTGGCTCCTGTTGCTGCTTTAATCCATCAGCGTGTGAGCACATAAAACCAGGACAGTCGCTGAAGCTGCAGAGCATGAATCACCCTTTGAGAGAAACGTGTCTCTGCTTGCTTCGACAAGCCCTTCTTTTCAAAGTGCCATTGACAAACCTGGCTTGTTAAGAGCATGGATTTAAAAAGCTCTCCCTGCAAAGGTAAATTATATACTGATCCCTGCCTGGAGTTTGGTGCTGTGCCAAATAGGCGCCGAAACCTCCCAGTGAGTCATATAAATCATAGACCAAAACCCCGGGGGAGTTGGATTAATACCGGATCAATGTGAACGCACCACGAAGTTATTTGATCGCTACAATGCTGGTATTGACTGTTATACACCTGTTGTATCATTACGGATTACATCTGTTGTAAACATGCTGTTTGATGTTGCAGGCTGTGCTAACCGCATGCACCATAATCATGGCTTGTAGATGCTGTGGTGGCCTCAACATGCCCGAATGATGCTAATTTTCTTGTTGTGTGGGGTGGCCTGACAAAAGAGGTTTGTTCACAGAGTCTGTGCAGAGGGAGAGATGGGAGAAGGGATGGGACGACAGTCTGCATTGTGATGGGGGTGAATGGGGAGGAAGGGTGTGAATGAAAGTGATACCAGACTGCAGCAGACACCAGCTAAAGGGGGGGTTTCCCAGTTCTGGCTGAAATTTATCACCAGGATAAGGATGAAAGAACCAAATAAGGATGGGAAAATGGCTGAACAGCCCTTTAGATGCTGGAGGGGCTGTTGGTCATGGGAAGGATTGAAGAGAGGTTGTTCAGCTGGGGTTTCACACCATGATGGAGTGGTGAAGTGGACTCACTGATGGTTCACTAACACCAACAGCAGTAGCAGCCTCAACAATCCCTTCAATCAGTAGTGTGGGCCTGCAATTTGGGACCTTAATTTTGAGTTCACACCAGTGGTTCCCAGCACAGTATCAAACCCTTCCTTGCTGGGTGTATTCCTGTATTTCTGTTTTGGCAACTTAAGCCTGAGAGATGAGTCGCCTCATGCTGTCAGTTTACCTAATCCTCTTTTTTCCCTCCCCTTTACACTTCTGCTTCCTGTCCCAAACACAAGCCAGGCTTTCTCCAGAAGCTATCTCCACCACGTCCTGCATTGGACATGCTGATGACACGACTGGGAGCCAACCTTTCCAGCTCTTTCAGCTGAGCACCCAAGACAGGTGGAGGACCTGACCTAAACCTCTGCATTTATATTAGCCACGTTGTGACTTCCATGTAGTGAACAATCTGTGCATGCTTCCAGATGGTGGAGCCGTGCAGAGCACCCTTCCATCTCCTATATCTGTGCGAGGGCACAGGCCAAAGGCATGTGATTATTCTGTTCCCACATGAGGACATGGTTTCTTGGTGCCCTGGACAATAGTGCCACTGCAATAACAGGGCTCAGACAGAGGAAAGGGGTATGAAACACAAAGGATCAGAAGTGGCATCTCAAAAAATAACTCCAAAAAAGGATCTCTGAAATAATCTTTCCTTCTACATTTTCTATGGGCTTAAGGCCCAGCCAATACCTATAGTTTCCTAAATTCAACCCTTTCTCTCAATTTTCATCTCACCTGGCTTTGTTTTTTAACTAGCATCTTCCTAGGGCTAACCCAACACCACCTGGAAAACTCGTAAGACCTGGGGAAGAAGACAATGCAGGAGGCATTCCCAAATCCTTCAAAACCTTGAGGTCACAATTTGCGACCAGTCCCAAAATGTTTTTAGCCTGAAACTGAAGAAGAAAGATGCTTCCAAGACTTCTGAGCTTGGAAAAAGGAAAAGTCAGCATCGTTTTTTATTCCCCTCTTGGAGGTACCTAGTGAAGGGTTGAGTTGGCTGCCTGACACATGTGGCCACTCCAAAGCTGTGCTGGAAACAGCATATTGGAGATTTTCTGCCCAGCTCTGGTCCACATTGACCCTGCTCCAAGTTAGTACTTTCAGTAGTAGCCTTTGGGTTATGCTCTCCTTCTCTGCATCCAGAGGTCAGTTAAATGATGTAACATATTGGAGGCTGGAAAGGGAAAGAATAAATGTGATATTTTGGAAGAAGAGAGAAAAGGAAAGGCCCTGAACAAGGCCTCACATGAGGCTGGCAGTATCCTGGGGCTTAGAGCAAGCCCTGCCTAAAACATTTGAAATACAATATTGAGGATGGGAGGAATGATGAATGAGGAGAATGAAAGTCCTCTTATCCCAGCCCCTACAAATGGCTTAACAGTGGTGAAGGAAGTACTCTGATTAGGTGGGAAATGCTGAGAAACCTCACCAGCTATGAAGAAGAGCACCTCACCTCTCACCCCATCCCAGGTAAGCTTGAGCCAGGATTGGGGAAGGCTCTGAGAGCTGTAGTGTGCAGACTTGTGTGGGAGTATGTTGGACTGTGTCTCACTGGGGTTCCTGCCATCCCTCCATTCACCTCCTCCTGCAATCTTTTCCAACATATCAAGAGTGTATTCATGAGTCCGGGTTGTCTTTTCTGAACTTTTCCTGCGAATTCCCAATAGGAAAATGCCCTACCACTGTTGTGATGTCCTGGAAGTACCACCAGAGCCCTTCAACCTGTGACAAGGTTTTCTACTGAACTTTGTTCCCCCAAATCAACAGACAGCCAAAACTGGCATGTTTTAGCTTTTACCCAGCAGCAACCCAATAGGTACAACACCCACAGGCTGCACGTTGTCAGGAGGAAAACGGAGAAAAATGTCCTGAACTTTGGTTTGGAACACAAGGCTTTAAGTGAGTCACCTTGGTGAGCCTGGTGGCACCCCTACTCCTGCCATTGCCTTGAGCTGCTCACACAAGGCAGATACTGGGGCATGTCCATCTTGGCTCTGTGCATTACTAAGGCAGTTTGGAGGCTGTTGGTGTGGGCAGCAAGGGATTGCAAAGGATCCTGTGGCAGCAGAACCGTCCCCTCTTTGGTGGACACCACCATCTCTCCTGGTCCAGGCTCTTCCTGGGTTATCAGCCAAGAGCTGCACTGCAGAACTCAGAACCAGGGACTATCAAAGTGATGATCACAACAATCAGTCCAGGCTTTGTCACCTAGCACTGTATTACCCAAGGACAAATTGGCACATCAGGCAACTTCTTGTGTCTTTTCTGCTTGTCCAAGCAGTGCAGAAATACTCTAAGACACCTTCCTGGAGTGCCCTCGGGTCTTCTTCATGCCAGGTCCTAACACACAGCACAAGCCTCGCAAGCTGGGCTGCTCTGCAGGTACTGATGTGGATTTACCCCCCATAGCAGAAATAGAGTTTAACTGCTTCATGCCAGGGAGGGCATATACATGCTCTTGTTTTCAGAGAGCTCTGACTCAAACTTTGAAGCAACAGCGTCCTTCTTCCATGCTGAGACCTCACCACAGAGCTCCCCATCACCCTGCCATCCCAGCAGCCTTTCCTCACCCATCACCTTATTTCCACTCTTCAGGTACCTGGGTCCTCCATGTGCTGCAAAGATGACCATGGCCCCTAAACTCACATTCCCCTTTCCCTTGTCCTCCCTCTCCCCTGCATCTTTCCCCCCTTCCCCCACCTGGGGATGAATGAGATGCTCGCTGTGGCTGCAATATATCATTCTTACTATTTGTTATGAGGTTTTAATGAGTGCGGAAGATTAGGATGTTTGCAACAGCCTAACAATAAAATACATATCTCGCTCATTCCTTGCCAAAAAGTACTCACAAATAATAAAAGTGAGGCTAGCTGAATGCATAAATCTCCTTTCACAAGCCCCCACCCACTGTGCAATAATTAGTACAAAGTGCAGTGCTAATAGATCATCTTACTTGTGTGGGAAACTTGACATTATGCTTTGTTTATATTATCCCTTTGGCAAGAATCTGCATGGCAAATCCTGGCAGCCAGCAAACAAGAGGCTCTCAAGGAAGGTTTCCAGACTGTCGTGCAGAAAAAGCAAGCCACAGGATTGCGTGCTGGTCAGGATGCCGAAACCAGTTGGGGAGCTGAAGCGTTAGATCCAGCTTTTATGGAGCCGAGCTACCGAGTTTCCAGCTGACTAGGAGCAACATCCTGCGACTGATTTGCAAAGGGCTGTTCCCACCCCAGCCACAACAAATCAGTGTGAACCTTGGCTTCAGGATGGTGCCCTTTGCTTAATTATATATTCAGGGCCCAATTTACTGCCTGAGCCTCCTAATGGGAACAGACGGGGTCGCCCAGACTTGAGACAGGCACCGAATACGGCTCCCGCAGGCTCTGGCTGGGTGAGTAGAGGGTTTTCAGCCAATGCTCGAATAACTCCATCTCCCAAGACCCTATTCCTCAATAAGCCCCTATGGAGACCTTGGCTGATGCAGGAATCGCCTCCACCAGGACATCTGGCTCTGTTTTGTGGTCCAGGATTGCTGCAGAATGACTTGCCCAGGCCGTGAGAGGGCTCAAAATGGTGCTGGTAAGCACAAGGGCTGTCTTCACCTCTCTCATGAGCAGGGGGTCGATGTGCTGGGTGGAAAGCCAGCCTTCAATCCCCATGCCTGCTGCCACTCACCCCACTGCCCCTCTTTCCTTGGTTGGGCTCAAGTCCCTTCTTTTTGCTTGCTCCTCCATCCCAATGAGCAGTGGGAAAACCAGAGCCCAGTGCTTGGACGCAGCAATGCATTCCTGCCCAATGAATCACAAGTCGTTAGCACCGCAGGTCCAGGTATATTCACAGGAGGGCACATTCTAGGCAGGAAAAAAAGGGTTTCTTGCCAGCTGGGAGAATGGGAAGGGGAAAGTTTCCTTTCTCAAGAAACCTGGGAATCACCTGCAACCTGGTTATTTTGGGAGCTCAGTGAGGGATTGCCACCAGACTGGACCTTGTCCTAAGGACATACCACAACAGTGATGGCTTGTGTGTGCAAAGACCTCACAGTTGCCACCCAGTATCTTCCTCTGCTGAGGGTCTTCCCAAACTTGCTCCTCAAGAGGCTTTTTCCCATATGCTCTGGGTCTGGGCAATAACAGAAAACCAACAATGCCCAGCTACATGTTTCCATGTGGGCTTTTCCTCTGCTGTCTTATAAGCGCCTGCACAATATGCCCCATCAGATCCTTATGTGCTGTCAAGTGTGGTCCTGGAGCACCTACCCTTGGTTCAAGCTGGTGCTGGTGTGTGCTGAGCATGGTGTCCTCAAGTATCCTCCGTCCTCTTTGTTCTGAAGGGCTTTTGGAAGGACTATCCTGTGAGATGAGACAGACAAGCCCCAGCAGCCTTCATACCAGCAGGTGTGTCTCACCTTCAAACAGGCTCTACCCATGCATGTCCAGATTCATTCCTGCTCCAGCAAAGCCTCGGAGTGTGCTTGATTCCCCACTTACCCACTGGACACCTTCTCACTACATCCCACCCACTGTTCCCACTTAAGACTGGTCTTCCAAATACACTGATGCTGCCATGCTTTGTGGCTGGGGAACAGAGACAAGCTGAAGTGATTCATCATCCAGAGAAATAGGGAGCCAGCTGCCCAGTGCAGGCTGCCCTCTGCCCTTCTCCTTCAGCTCTGTGGTGAAATGACCAGGAAAGAGAGCAGGTTTTTACCCATGGGCCCAGTGGATATCTTCATTTGCAAATATACACCCTGCTTGTTTTTAATTTGGATGTGCATTCTGCCACGGGTTCATAGCAATGTGTTCTGCTGGAAGAAACCTGGAACCAGTTCCCTGATTTTGCATGGTATTTTTAAAGCTTTAAAATAAGAGTTGGCAACAGCACGGGCATGACAAAGAGCTGGCTTTGTAAGGCATTGGTCAACTGGGAAGAGTATGGCAAACATCGTTGCTAGAACCACTTCAGATCTGTTTATTTCCTTTATGCTGAAGGAATCCTGGTAACATGCAAGTAATCTTGAACAAAGCGAGAAGCACAGAGGCAGCATCACCATGCACAAAGGCTGGTTCAGGGAGGAGGAACTGGGCAGAGCCTTGACATTTCAGTGACTGATGAGGTTATTTGAGGGGAAAACACTGGGATCGCGGCATCCGGCAGCAGCATGTCCCGCTACCCGTGTTGACTCCGCTGGCTCAAGACAATGGCAAACGGGCTGAAACATTGACAGTTTCCCCCAAAGACTCTTCCCAGAGTTACTAAAATTAACCTTTTTATTCCCCCCCACTGGAGGAATATAAAGCTTTTACTTCCTTTAACCTTTCTTTCCCACCCAGTGGGCAAAGGGTTTGTCAGATCTACAGTTAAAATAATATATTAAGGGTTTCCAATGGTGCAAGTCAAACTTTGCATTCCCTAATGATTCCAGATGCCTTTTTTGTCCTCAGACATTTCAAGTTAAACCTCTATGAAACTGACCTTTTGGCTTGTCAGGCTCTGTAAAGACCCCAGAGATGAAACACTTCTTTCAGTCTGTCACTACTGTCCATAGACCACCCCCCCTTTATCCCCTCTCCTCTATTTTATCAGCAAAGAACCCATAATTGAACCCCTTGACAATAGCAGGACTGTGCATTTCTTTGTCAACAACAATGGGCCGTCCAAGTTCATTACTGGAGATTGTTTAAAAATTGATTCATGGGCCAGTAGTAGTAGCTTATTATACAGCATAAGTGACAGTGTGATCTGGATGGAGGCCGAGTCATTCTTGACCAGTCATGTCCAATTAGAAAGAACATTGCACACATTCCTGTTGGAGCCACATTAATGAATTAGTCCTACCACAAACTGAGAGAAGCTTGCAGGACCCTAATACCTTTTGTTCCTAAGGATAATTCAGTAATTTATAAAGAGAACAGTGCGGAGCACATTAGCAAAAGAATAGTCTTAGCAGGACTCAGTCCTTACACTTGTCCTTCCTTTCGGGTTTCTGGTGAGCTCCATTCCCTTCAAGCTCTGTTTCCCATATAGTCATCCCCACAGCTCCCAAGGCTGTGGTTGCAATGCTGGTAGTGACCAGGGCTCTGCAGGCCTGTGTGCATCTGAACTTGGGCCAACATCTGGTATCCAGGCTCTGCGTCTTAGGATAACAGAGCAGCCTGGGCACACGGTATGGCATCATCATGCAAAAGGCACATCCAAGGGCTTTAATGTGCTGTGGTGCTTCCTCCTTGCTCTGCAAATAGGCACTGGTGTAACTGCGCTGTGTTGGCAGAGTTATATCTGGCCAGCACCTTGTAAAAAAGAAGAGAGAGCCATTCAAGGCACAATTTTCAAGCTTAGAAGTCTGGAATTGATGTTCAAGCTCTTAAATCATCCCAAAATCAGTTTAATTTGCAGGGAGCAGCCCTCTGGAACTGAAAGAATTCAGTGGATTCTGAACATCGGAACTCAGCACTGAGGACAGTTTGTGTGTGTAAAGTCCTTGCAAAGGCTCTGTTAGGAGGAGGGATGTGTCCTGATGAAGCCCATGAGTGGAAGGTAGGAACGCTGTCAGTTGACATCTGAAGGATGCTGAGGAATTTCTTGTGCAATGCAATTCATGGATTGAATTATTTCAGCAGAAAACACTTGTATTTGCCATGGGAACCACAGAAAGAGAGCAATGGAAATAGAATCATTGAATGTTATGCAAGTATAAACTCCCAGCAGACAGAAGGATAGCAATGCTCTCTGTTAAAAATTGTCTCCTGAAAAGAATCCCACTCCCCAGAGATGTTTGGAAGTTAACTGCACAAAACACAGTTTAGTGCTACCTACTCACTGGGTGTGATCACAAGTGATTACTGCCTCCACTGTCTTCTATATAACAATTTCAACGTAGAGTAGATTCTGCCTATTGCTCAGTACATGTCCATAGCAACACAGTCTTGGTTGGCCCATTTGTCTTTAAGTAGCATTAGTGGTCATATAAGTAGTAGCAGTACAGTAATACTATCTTCCTAATGCCATAATAATATTAGGACTTCTAAAATCCACCTGAGCAGATGAAAACCAAGCAATTCACAGGCAGCGATACTGAGCTATGCTATTTTAATATGAATTGTTATTTGTCATCAAGGTAGACTTGTTGCGGTTGTAATGTTCATGTACTGTCACTCAACAGGCTGTGAAATTTTAGTGTTTACAACTTCAAAAGACCTGCACATTTCTGTAGCTGGTAATCATTGATCTCCATTCTGCCTGCCTAGGGAAGGGCTTAAAGTATGCAGTTCATCATTTATGTTACATCATACCTGCCTAAGTCATGTAGCTTGAACGTTGTGTAAGCAGAAATGTAGTGAATGTCAAGATGTAAATGACTGTTCCTTTGCCAGTATCTCAAAACCCAGAAGAAATGGCTTATAAGTTGTCATCTTCACATAGTCGCCATTAAAAATGTATATAATTACAAGTTCAGTGCTGAGTCATGCTATTGAAACATGTTTACATCTGAATGGAGCCTGCATCATCCTGAGGATGCCTAAATAAACATTCACTTTTGAATGAGAACAAAACAGATTCCACTCTGCATTCGGTACTACACCATCATCACCAGTAAAGAGTCTGAAAATGAGTATACAAACACACATACATTCATAGTAGAGGGCTAAGAACACATGCATGCTGGAGGCTTTCTGAACTGCAGGATTATATTCTTGTTCACCATTTTGATAAGACAAGGACTTAATGGGGGACTTCAGCTCCTCTTCACATTCAGGAACTTCTGGGTTTATACTGTGGCTTTATAAATGATGTCTTTTATAACATGGTCTGGCAAACCATGCTGCACAGATAATACAAAAGCTGTTACTTTATTTCTCCTCTGATTAAATTGTCAGCCCAAGGGCATGAATTCTACCATCTCCCATTTAAAAATTATAGGGAAAAAAGTGCAGAGATATTAGAAATCTCATTCTCTAATCAATGTCTCAGGTTTTGTCATCACCATTGGACTGGAAGGGACTTCAATAAATCTATCTCCGCACCTCAAGGCTGTTCCATAGGTTGGGTACACTTTCTGAAGGTGTCCAATGATGCAGGCATCCCATCCTGCTCAGCCAAACTACCCCTCTGCTTCGTGACATTACTGCTGGAAAGGTTTCCTAATGCCTAAAATGACTTCAGAGACCATTACTGCTTGCGCTGCTCTATGGACATGGAGAACAGACCATTCCCTTCTTCTTTACAGCAGCTTTTTACATATTTGAAGGCCATCACCCTATTTCCACTCTGTCTTCTCCTCCTTATGCTAAGCAATTCCCTTTTGTCTATTCTTTCCATGTAGATTATGACTGATATAGACATAGTTTTTTGTTAGCAACTTCTAGCATCTCCCCAGTGGCCTACATCTCCTTTGGATGGTTATGGTGTGTAACTGAAACCCTATACCAGCCAAGCCCTGCTGGTGTTGAAGGGACAGAAGGATTGCTTCAAGAGGTCAGTGTTTATACACCCCAACATGATGTTCATTGTTTCCACAACGTGCTGACTTCAGCTCTTCAACCAGCCTAATCCCCAGGTCTTGCCACATAGACTGCTACCTAAGAAGGCACCATATATTTGTGTGATTACCGTAACAATATTTTGTTTTCTGTAGATCATCTAAAAAATGTTGCAGGCTATTCAGGTGTGACATGAACGCAACCACCTGAGTTGATTTTATAGAGCCAGGAATGAAAACTGATCATGGGCTTTCCCATGTAAGTGAATGACAGGGAGATCTGGACCTGTAAGAAGATGATCACCAAACTACTGCAGAATGCTGGCTGTGTGCTCACATTCACTGGGCGTATTTCAGAGTCTCTCCTCCCTATTTTCGTGTTCTGTACACTAAATGATCATTTGGAAAAGGCTGAACATGAACAGGAGAATGTTTTAAGGGTATTAGTCCATTTTGTGCACATTTTGTAAGTACAGGAAAAAATCAAAAGCACTGCACTTTTTAATACATGACCCCCATCTTGCTGCCTCACCAAGAACCTGCTTGAAGGCATCCTGCTCCAACAATACGCCACAAGGCCTTTGCAGGGGATGCGCTTCTTGGATGGACAGTCAAATGCAAGTATGCTTGGAATAGGAGGGAAAGGAAACTGAAGTGCTCTGGGAACTGTAGGGAATTCTGAATACCCTAATTCCTGCATGAGCACCAACAGCCAAACACACAAGGGGAAGGCAGATATCTGCGTGAGAAGGAACTCATTCGGGTTCCAGCATCTGCAATGGCAGAGAATTTGCTCATTGCCATAGATGTGGAATCCAGCTCAATTATGCATGCTTCAGCTGTAACTACTGCACACAACCCATATTGGAGGTACGTGTGCCTGGGAAGGATGCTGACTCTCTTATCTGACAGTGAGCAGTCCTCCCTCACTTTACATATACATTATCTGCAAGCTTCTCCATATATATCCTGTTGAGGAAAGGTTTTAAAGAGTGGGAATTACAGTGCAGGAAGGGAGGCAATGCAGAGCTGGAGGCAGGACTCTCTTTATACAGACAGGTGAATTTGGGAGAGATGCTCCCAGCCTTGGAGCAGAGTGTGAATCTCAGGCAAGATCAGGAGCAATGTTATCTAATGTACCTTGCTGCCAAAGCCTCCTTTCCCTTTCTGCTCTGAGAAGTCTCTCCCTATCCTTTCGCTGGGTACTGTGAGTACTTACATTCTATGAACACTGAGTTTCCTCTGAGCTGACTGAGGCTTTGCCAAATCGGGTTTTGTTCCCTTTTGGCTAGTTTTCTGATAGCTTTACAGCAAAGGTGTCACATCTTTTCTTTAGCTGGGTGTGTTACATTTGATTGTATTAAGGTATATCTGATGGCACTAACATACAGTAAGATTCAAAGTCATGCAACATGTTCCGGCACAGACAGTATTATGAATTTACACATAGTGCTGTTTAGATCTTGTATCGAATATCCTCTGGCATCAGATCTGAAATGAGTTGTATATGGTAACCAAAGAAACACTCTACTGTCTGAATAACAAAAAAGAAAGATAGAAAGAGCTGTGGTGTATCACTTGCTCTGATCTGGACAAATGGCAAGCATTCCCAGCAAGCAGCAGACAGGAACCCACATCGCTGCAAGCCTTCCCATAGTCACCATTTTCCCCCCATACCTTCCTTTTTCCTCCCTAGACTCCGTTTCTGCCACAAAGGACATTCCAGATATCCAGGCTCTGGAGCTTCTCTCCACCTTCCTGCAGCTGAACAATGGTCTTATCTGTTGCCTTCCCTTGGTTTGGATGGTGACCTCTCTGGGCACGTTCAAGGCTCCCTGGCTGCCATTCAGCACGGCTGCAGGCAGGTCTCTGATATTAAGTTAAGCCGCTGTTAGGATGTGCTGAGTGGAGGTCTAGGGGCACAACAAGAAAAGTGGGAGCCCAAGAAGGTGAGAGGTCTCACTGGGGTGGAGAGGATGCTTATGCCTACCCCTTGCTCAGTGAGGATACAGGGGGAGCACTACCTGAGGCACAGACACCAGACCATGTCACCCAAGGCTCTGACCAACCTGGCCTTGAACACTGTCTCTAACAGGTCTGTCTGTGTATGAGCTAATGCAGCCTAATTTTGCCAGTTATTCATTTTACATAGTGCCATCAGTTCCCAAAGTCCCCTGAACTCAAACCAGACCTTCCCAATGGGAGTCTCTGGTGTGGAAGGTGACGTGTGAACGTAAAACATCATTGTTGGCCTGTCTGTAACGATACAGTGGAGCATTAGAATTTTGTGTCAAAGTTTCCAAGCATGATTTCAGACAGCGTGTTAAAGGAGCTGGGTCATTGCTTTGATAGCTCTGACTGTGAATTGCTTGGGTCTGCTCAAGCATGCAACCCCTGCGTGAGCCACTCTGTTTTTAACAGTGTCACAAGCCACTGGTTTCACATCGCAGCTTCTCCAGTTAGACCTCTCACTGGATAGTGTGCCCTGTAGAACTGCATTGCCCATGGAGGAGAGCCAGGTGACCACGTTTGATGAGACCTTGTAGCCTTGTGTCCCTCTGATTCTCTGAGGAAGGACCCAGCCATCCTTCTCAGCATGGGACCTGGTTTGTAATCACTCTCAAATGGCTGCTGACCTCCTTCCTATCCCAGTTAACCATCAACTTCAGGACCAGCTTAAGCTGAGCAGCTCCAGCTATGCCAAGGCCATTTCTCCCTGTACCATCACAGAGGCCTGTGAAGAGGCCAAAAGGAGAGATGTAAGCACAGCCAGAGATTTCTGGCAGCCACTTTTAGTGCAAATTAACTCAGTCCTTGCTAACTTCAAGTGGCTTGGACACCCATGCTCCCCAAAGAGGCTTCCCTTTGTCTTTAGGCTGTGTTTGGAGATGCTCTCTGCAGTGAAGATCAGCAACTATGTGGAGGAATTACAGCCACGGTCAGGCTGTACCAGCCCCTCAACCAAGCCCATTGGGGAACTGCTGTATCTCAGAGCTGGATAAACCAGAAGGGTTGGAGAACCCCAAGAGCAGGTAAAAGAAAGCCCTGATAAATCACTGCTTTTCAAAGAACCTACCCTAGAGCTAGCTAACTGATCCTGTTAGATCTTTCCTAAGTTAGATAAGAAAAATAACCTGGCAGTAGTCATCAAAGGCAGAACAATGCATTAAAAGTCCATTGTGCGGGGACCCTGGAATCAAAGGTAGAGGGCTTGCAGGCAAGACTGGTGGGACTCCAGCACCAGCCCCATAGGGATTTCCACTCCCTTCCTGGTTGCAGGAAGCAGGTTTGCCTCACTATATTTGACTGAGAGCTGCTCTTCCCATTGATAGCAAACACCTCCTGCCTTCCCTGTCTCACATGGTGACTCTTTTCCAGGGAGCTGGAGATGAAGAAAGGAAAGGAATGGCAGTTAAGGGAATGATCAAGCCTCTATTATTATTATTTCAGCTTAGTGGGAAACAAATGAAGGCTGCATCAAGGTAAAGACAAGGGTCTTGCCTTATCTTGATACCCCTTTCCCAAGCTCCTGCTCTTGACCTTGTTGGAAACAGATGACTGATTGGAGCAAAGGGCTGATCTGAGCTAGATTGCCTGTTCCTATGTTCTTCCTTTTAATGATGATAGGAAAAATATCCAACTAGATAATGCTTTAAAATGTTATCTGGCCCTCAAACTACCCTTTGAGGTAGATAAAAGAGGTAAGTATCACTATCTCCATTTACAGTCTGAGAAAATTGGACAAAAATGTTCTCTGAGATGTTCTCAAACAGATTAAAGCAGTGTGGCTCTCAGCTGTCTAAGCAATATCTAAGTCACAGCTGGCTAAGGAAGATTGGGGCCCTCTCACTGAAGGCCTATAGATGAGAGATGAAAGTAAAATCCAGGACAGTTCTGCAGAAATGGGAGCTGTGCAAACACAAGGCGTTGCTATAGGATCCACCTCGTGTCTTGCCAAAATGCCCATAAGCCAGAGATCTTGTCTTACATTGCCATATGTCACACTCTACACATAAATCAGTTTGGTTTTGGCTGCCTGCTATTGTTATAATCTCTTATGTATCTTTCCATGTATAATTATGAGTCAAGCCCTTGAAGGAGAAGGAAAGTCATTAAATGACCTGCCAGCATTTCCTTTGAGCAATGACTACATCTGCCACTTGAGATGTTGGAGAAAGACTTGGGAAAATGAGAGATACAAATAAGGTGGAGAAGCTACATCTTTAGGTTAAAACCTGAAGATGGACAAGCAGTTATCTTTTGACTGTATTCCCTACCTGTCTGGAACTCAATTCCAGCAACAACAAAATCAACCCACCATCAGTGAGGAGGAAGAGGTTACAGATAATTGTCCATCCTCTCCTTCCTTTGGAGATGTTGGTTTATCTTGGCCACCAAGAAACCTGCAGATGACCACAGGACTCCATTCTTGCTTTGCAGCTGTTCTGAGACATCAGAGTTGTTCACTCCCAGACTGAGAGCAGGGTTTCTGAACATGACCTGCATAGGGTCACTGGGCTTTCTGAGCCAGGCTGAGAGTGGTCTTTGGTATTCCTCATGGGTGCGATATGCACATGGGATGAATAATGCAGGGTATATATGTAAAACCCATAAAAATATATGCTGTTAGTGGCCCCTATATAATTCAACTGAAGCTGCACATACACCAGAGTTCCCATGTCTTTGCTATTACATGGCTTGAGTCCCCAGTACAGTTGCACCCTGAAAGGCAAAAAAGCTTGAGGAAAGGCAACCCACAGTGCTGATGTCCCAGATGTAGAAGGTGGTAAATGTGATGGCCAGTGCCTGAGGAACTTTCCTGTCTGGCATTTCAGTGGTTTTCCAAGGAAAAGGAAGAGGATTAGCCAAATCAGTTGTGGAGAGATAGTCAGGACTCATCTTACCTAATTGCAGATGTCTGTATTGTAGGTGTCTACTTCTCAGCTGTCCTCCCTACCTTTCTACCTCCATAAACAGCAAGGCAAAGTAGAGCATGTTTCATCAGTCAGATGCAGACGTTGAATTAAAGAGCGATGCAGTCAGGCTCTGAGAAATCCAGTTTCTCTCCCCTGATGAGAAGAGAAGCCTAGGGGCTGGCTCAGATGGAGGCACAGGCTGGGTAGACACCTACGTCTGATGGGATGAGATTCACCTATTTGGTCCCTAAGTGTACTGCACCTCCATAAGTGTTCCAGAAGCAGAAACATTCTTCAGGAAAAGAAGTCTTCAGACATAGCAGGGGGCTGCTCAAGAAGCCTTGATAGCAATGTCCCTATAGTGCCCAAACCAGCCCATGCAGCACTGGCGCAAATTCACTGTGCCTGGAGCTGGCAAAGTCCAACCTGCAGGAGACACTAGAGGGGAAGAAGCCACAGCAGCTGCTAAAGACCAAGAGGTCCAGGTCCCAGGTATTAACATCTGCTGTCAGCAAGAGGAGGGGTTTGCTTTTAAATGATAGATCCTTAAACCAGAAACTTTTCTTTGGGCAGGGATCATTTTTACATTTTTTCCACAATAATTTCTAACACTTTTGAGGCTGGTTTGGTCCTATCTTGCCATTTTCTTCCCCCAAAATTGTCATTTTATCGCTTTATAAATATCACTTATATTATATAAATAATATAACTATCACTTAGATTTAACTATCAGTTCTATAAATATCACTTTATATCACTTAAAATCTTTTTTCCTAAGGAAAACAAATAAAAATAAATCATTTTGGCTTGAATTATTATTTAGTGTTAAAACACCAATATTTTGGAAAAAATATATTAAAAGTAAGTCCCCATGTTGATGCTTTTCATTTATAAACATTTTGCAGGGGGTTATTCCTGGGAAAATGATAATATTTTGGCTTTTCATTCCAGTGTTAGAAATAAGTAATTGAAACAAGAGAATTCCTGTTTTTCTGAAGAGGTGTATTCATGACTGAATCAGCTATGGTGCAGAAAGCCATAGTCTAATTTGAGAAATGACCCTAGCTAATAGTATTGAGTGATCTAATGTATTTAGACATTATTATAATCAAATATTGACTATTCTCTATCATTTATAATGTTCCCTCCATTACGCCATCAAAAGAGCCTGTAGCATTTGTTAAACTGAGGTGTTCTCACTCTCTGTTCCTCTTAAATATTGGAAGGTGTTTTGAACTCCTGAGGGAGTTCATATTAATCAAGAGTAGTTTCTCAGCTGATTTTGTGTTTACCGAACTCGTTCCTCCTTTCTCCATGATAATCATGAGGGTTGCTAGATAATGTGTTTGGAGAGTTTGTTTAATTGTTTGCTTCCAAACAGGTTAAAGGATCTTTTAGAACATTGGATTAAGGAAAATGACTTTCTCACTGACACCTCTTTGCAACACGCCTTACTTTCTTACTCATTCCCAGTTAACAGGGCCCAGAGGTTATGACCCAACCAAAGACTACAACCCAGTCAAAGCATTAAGCCAATGTTTTTTGTGGCATTTTGTCTTTCAAGACTCTAAAGCCCACCCTGAAGATATCAGAATATCAGGAAAAATCATTCTGGAAGTGTCTTAGTGCCTAGAAGAGGAACAGGTTTTTTGCCATCATGATACACAATGAATCAGGGAAAACTTCAATCTTGGAAAGAGTCAGGAGGGGATTTTCCTTAATCTGGTTCTATATGATGTGATGCTTAGCAGGGCATTTCCAGATCTCCCCTCAGGAACATTAATTAGAACAAATGTAATTAGTCTATAGCATCCTTATTAAGGCAGAATTATTACATTAATCACTAGAAGTTTTGGTGAATTAAAGGATTGTCCCAGATCTTCCCATAAAACAGTACTGACTTGGCAAAGGAGACAGAAAGGATTTAGAGCCAGTAAAATCTGTTGAATGGCAGGAAGCATGAACAGAAACTTGAAGTTTTAGCATCATCTTTATCCTGTGATAGATCTCTCTCCTTCATGCAAAGGTTGACTTCGAGGGTGTTTGTTAAAGTGTTTGTCTGCTCATGGAGAGCTCATCTGCATTAGCTAATAGAGTGATTTGAAAGTTCCCAGACTGGTGGGACTGTGGCTTTTGAGGAGCTCCAATAAGAAGGATTTCTGGGCAGATGTTTGGGTTCTTAGGGCAGAAATTGAACATTCAGCTTTCCCCTGGCACTATCCATGGGGTGCTGTAGGAAAATGTTGGGTGAAAGCTCCTGCTTTGCCACTTTGAGCTTGCATTTTGACCTGTCCAGGATTCACCAGGGGTTGGCAAGGAAGGTGACACTTGCTGTAATTCTATTTCCCCCAGTGCTGCCACACAAATCAGAGAAGGAAGAGCAGATACTAACACTGTAGAAAGGATGATCAGGAAGAAGCTCTTCTCTGTGAGGGTGCTGAGGCCCTGGCACAGGATGCCCAGAGAAGCTGTGGCTGCCTCATCCCTGGCACTGTTCAAGGCCAGGTTGGATGGGGCTTGGAGCAATCTGCTCTAGTGGAAAGTGTCCCTGCCCATGGCAAGGGGTTGGAACTGGAGGAGCATTAAGATCCCTTCCAATTCAACCCAACTCAACCCATTCTAGGATTCTATGGTAGCACGTTGCTCTGTTCCATATTCCCTTGAAGACCAGCAGATGCAAGATCACCCTCAGCCTCATGAATCTGATAAGGATTCACAGGGACACAGATCTGCATATCACAGCATCACCTGGGTTGGAAGCGACCACAGGACATCTCTGGCCCAACCTCCTGTTCCAACCACCTCAATAATGAATTCAGACCATCTTATTCAGTTGGAGCATAACCAACAGGGTTGCAAGAAAATGGGTTAGGTATGTTGCAGTTGGGATCCAGTTCAGCTTTGACAACACATTTCTTCTATCTGCCTTCCAAGCAGCTACAGCTTCATTAAGGACATGGTCCGACTTCAGCAGTGTGCTCTGTGTGGTAGGCACTTACCCTGAGGATGCCAGGATCGTCCTTCTTTTAGGACTGGGGTCCAAGCTTGTGCTGCTTTCCTGCTCTTCCAGCACAGATAACTCCTCTGTGCAACTTCCCTTGGAGATCAGCAAGGAGCAGGAGGAAATGCATCAGTCTGATGTTTCCATCCAGCTTAGAAGAGCCCATGCATGAAAACAAGTTAGATGGAAAAGACTGGTTTTGTTCCTGGGGTGCCATTGTTGGGATCCACGTGAGAGAATGAGAAAAGCAACTCTGTGTGTGTATAAATCTTAAGAGTGGAAGATCTCAATCCCCAAAAGGGTTAATGCAACCTCTCTTTTCCCCCAATAGCTCCGTGGCCCTAACAGCTTTCATTGTGAAATGGGTGCAGGTGTGGGCTATGCTTTGTTGATCACAATCCTTTTTGCAGAGGAAGCTTTGAATATGTTTGACATAATCAGCTCACAGCCTTTGCCCGCACTCTTTCATAAACAGGCCATTTTCACATCCTTTTCATGGGATCCGACAAGCGGAAAAATAATTAATGTTACCTCAGCCTAACAGTGACCCAGCTTTGATTCAAAAAGACGGCATGTTGCATAAACTAACCATTTAATTGAGTGATAGAGAAAGCCCACATGTATCAGTTCTGCCTCCACGTATTATGATTACTGGGGCTTTGCGAGGATTGTGCTCTCTTGGTCATAAAGCAGAGCTTAAATTCAAGCCCATGAAGTGGTTTCAGAAAGACTGATTGAGCATGAGCTGGGGATTATCCGTGTTTACAGTGGCAGGATATGGGAGCAGGGGAATATGTGGGGACCAGCCATCATGGTGCATGTTCAGCTTAAATCCAGGCTGTGTCACGTGTCCTTGTTTGAACTGACCATCGAAGACCTTATCCAACCACAGGACAGTTTGGATGTTGATGGCACTATGCTGCCACCTTGCCATGACCTCAGGGTAAAAGCTAACTGGTATATACCACACTTAAAACTACATGTACTATGAATAGGACCGAGTCACCCTTGAGGTAACCCACCAAAAGGAAATGTCCAAGAAGGATCTTAGTTGAATTCAGATAGGGTCTTGAGGCAGCAGTGGCTCCTCTAGTGGGTTTATGAAAGACAGGTCCTTCTTGACTAACCTGATCTCCTTCTACGACAAAGTGACCCACTCAGTGTACGAGGGAAAGGCTGTGGATGCTTCCCATCTAGACTTTAGTAAAGCTTTTGACACTGTTTCCCACAGCATTCTCCAGAGGAAACTGGCTGCTGAGGGCTTGGCATCACCGCCCCTGGAGGTATTTAAAAGACATGTAGATGTGGTGCTTAGGGACATGGTTTAGTGGCAGTGCCGGCTTAATTATTGGATTCAGTGATCTAAAAGGCCTTTTCCAACCTAAAACATTCTATTAGTCTGTGGTTCTGTGATTCTAATGGACCATTTGCTTTTGGGGTTGCAGAAAAGTGGACATTTTAGTAGAAAGTGAATGAAACCAGGAGCCTCTATTACAGACCACCATAAGTGACCATGAGTGCAGCATGGAGGTGTCACACACTGGTGAAGCAGTGTCCCTTCTGTAGTGGTTCAACACAAGCTCCTCAATGGCTCACTCAAAACAAGTGCTAGTGGAGCCACTTATATTCTCTTGGTCAAGGAAGCTCTGCAGACTTCTGGACATCCCTTTCTCACAACATCATGCAATAGGAGCAAATAAAACATCTTGAAATGGCTCTGGTTCCTGTTCTTAAGCCAACCACAGGCATAGAACATTATGTTCTTATGCTGTTAAATGGAAGGGCTTTCATGAAAGCAGCCATCCAAGAGGGTAAAGTCAGGTATCTCACCAGCTCTTACAATGCAAGGGCAGAGGAGGGTTTCCACAAATTCAATGGGAAGACATCTGAGTCCAAGGGAAGTCTTTCTACTTGAGTGTAGCTGGGCTGTCAGACTCAGCCCTATTGGGCATCACTCTTGCCCAGAGCATCAAAGATTTAAAAGGTTATTGGCTATTTTTATGCTTAGAAGAATACTCTGAATGAAAATGGGCTGGGAACAAGGGTCTGAAATCCTGGATAATAAAGAGAAATGGGCCTTGGTCTGATCCCAGCAATGCAATGACTATGTTCCTAACCCATCCTACTTATGGGAGTCTCAGGATGCTCAGAGTCCTTCCTCTGGCTATTCGGCATCTGTACAACCTTGCTGGGTTGGCAACCACCTATGCCAAGCCCAACTTCTATCCCAAACTTCTAGAACTTGCAAGCACAGCACCATTGCCCAAGCTTGAGTGAGCTCCTCCTGGCACCTCTAGTGCCTTGAAGGTGCACTGAGTAATCAGCCTTTCCTAGATCTACCTCAAGAAGAGTATCCATCCCTTAGCATGCAGTCAGAACGAAGCCTTGGGGTTGCCTGGAGACCCACCGAGAAAGGTCTAGGTGAGTGGCCAAGCAAATGCCTTTAGCTGCAGCTGGGCAAAGATCAGGCCATGTGCTTCAGGTGAGAAGACATCCAGGTTCCAAACCCTATTTCACAGAGCAGATGCCTTCCCTTTTGATGTCCAGCACTGGGCAGGCAGAGGAAATAACATCTCATGTGAGCCAGCAAGAGCAGTCCAACCTGCTGGGGAAGGAGAGACTGAAGAAGAAGCAGCACTGATCTCTGGGTGTTCACTAATGGTGGTGATGGTAGCTGTGGCTACAGGAGCCAAGATATGGTTCTACTGGCACAACCCATGAAACACCATGGAGAAGGCCTCCACTGTGCATCTTCTCAAGGAAAAGCTTGATGGCAGTACAGGAACCAGACCTAGGACTGGTTGCTCCAGCTCCTACATCTATGCTAAGATGGGGTTAGGTGACTTCTCCATGTCTTGAGGACAGACATGACCTTTTCTCCCTTCCCTGCTATGCATACTGCCTATAAAGTGAGCCTGCACAGGCAGGGGGTTTTACTTCTCTGCTTTTCAACCTCAAATCTGTGCCCAGTGTGACCATACCATGTAGAAACCATCCCAAGCTTTGCTGCTTAATACTGCCCTCCTCT
The DNA here is from genome assembly GCA_009867235.2 of Psittacus erithacus. NCBI lineage: Eukaryota > Metazoa > Chordata > Aves > Psittaciformes > Psittacidae > Psittacus > Psittacus erithacus. The sequence goes on from WYDI02032153.1 coordinate 68,242, forward strand.
GAGCTGCCATCTTCCCTTATCATTGGGCCATTGGCCAGAATCATAGAATCACAGAAGGGTTTGTGCTGGAAGGAACCTTAAAGCTCATCCAGTTCCAACCCCCTGCCACAGGCAGGGACACCTTCCACTAGAGCAGCTTGCTCCAAGCCCC
>WYDI02032157.1:18994-29664 GCA_009867235.2 Psittacus erithacus
TGCAACCAAAACAGAGTAATTTGTTTTTTGCACAGCAAACTTGGTTTGTGTAAGTATTTCTGGAAGCCACTTGTCCAGTGGGAGGAAGGAAAGAACAGAGAGAGTCACTAATGTCTTCATTTTCCCATTCCACCTTTTACCCATCCCCAGAACAACTCTCAGAATCCTTCTGGGCCTGCACATTCTGTCTCAGCTGCACATTTTTTCACTCTGCAGCCCTCCTTAGAAATACGATGCTTGTAGCAATACAAACAGAGAAAGATCAAAGAAAATGGTAAGGCTAATATCCCCCTCCCCATCTGTCAAGGGCTGTGGGGACAGGGAAAAGAGAAGCTTTTCACCAAAGCACTTCTGAACTGCCAGCACGTTCCCAGTCTTCAAATTAGGGTGATTTTTCCAAAACAGCCTACTGGTGGGAAAGGATTCTTGAGAAACAGCTGCAGACGAGTTGTGAGAGCGAGTTCTGAGCTATGCTTGCAAAGATGAATTATCTTGATAGTATCTTTTTAAGCAAAATCTAATAAGCTGCAAAAGCACAGGAATACTGAAAGCAATTTCTTACCACATGTCTACAACACTCTACAGACGTAAATATCCCTTTACTGCTATACATTTTAATAATTCATTTCAACTACAGGTGGTGACAGATACCTTTATTTCAAACTGTAATGCCCACAGCTCAGGGAAGTTGCGCACACCTCACATACACACACCTGACATACACATCCCTCACATACACACACCAGCTGCTGAACACTACCGTGTCATGAAGGAACTACTCATACACTGATGAATACGTCATTTGCTGCTTATAGATTAGGGCATATGGTATTCCAAACAAAAAATGTATAGAACAAAAACACTACCAGAGGCTTGTGAGCTTGTTCTTTTGTTTCTTTTTAGAAAGGGTTTTTGCTGTACTCTTCCTGATTAGGTTTTGGTGAACTGGGGGTAAGGGTACTTTTGTTATTTGTTACTCAGTGGTGGTGGGTTTTGCTGCTTCCCTCCCCTCCCCCTTTTTTTTTTCCCCCCAAGTACAAAAATGAAAACAGTATTTTTTACCATTTTGAGAATGAGTTTTACTGTCTTCTCTGAGGCAAATCATTAACCATTTGTTTGTTCGACTTTCCCTAAAAATTAAAGCAGAGACATAAGGGATAGCATTGCAAAAACAATGCTAAAGGAAACCTTCAGTCACTGCTACAACAAACACTCAGTACAACTAAAAATAACAACACTACACACTAAGCAATATCTAAGTCTAATCCTGAAGACAAACACCGTCATGAAGCATATGGCATCAGAGATGGTTGCCTGCTCAAATCTGCCTAGACACCTCAGCTTGACAATGCTGAAAACAGTATTAACATTGCACCTCCTCATGTGCAGTTTTGTACTCACACACCTGCTTTTTTTCTCCCAAACTGCCACCTCTCCTTTCCCCTGCAAGAACAAGGCAGCAAAAGAAAGGCACTTTAAAACCTGCACATCAACAATTTCTGCACCTCAGCAGTGTACAAGAGTGATGGACTAGCTCTGCATAAAGCAGTCATCATAGCCAAGAGGAAAGATGGGCATGAAGGATTCTGCCTCTCACTGCTTTCCACAGCAGCTTGATTCTGTACAAATCTAGAAGGCAGCTTCTCTTCCCCAAATTGTCTGCAAATATGCAACTCTGGAAAATCTGCTCATAGCACATGCAGTAGCTCTTGTCTGTTTCCCATAAAATCATTCTGCTGGAGCAATGCAGCTCTCTCTTAATCTACCTGTGATAACAATACATTTTGGCATGATATCTGCCCCAGCCAGTTGCTCCTACCCAGCCAGCATGACATGGGTCTTCTTGTTTTTATCACGGACCCAGAAGAACTGCAGCAGCCAAAACTGCAAAACATAGCATAACCAGTACTATTTTCAATACAACATAACACTAGAGGAAAAAAAATCTCCATGCTGTGTTCAAGCCTGAACAGGATCAGTACTTTCCCTTTTTTTTTTTTTCTGAGGCTCAGGTATCCCTCCATTAAAGTAACTATTTCCTCATGCTGCTTCAAAGCCAGGCACTAAACCAGCCCCTGTGCTCCTGACCACCCTGGGTCTGAGTCAGGCTTTAGGAGACACTCTGCACTCCGTGAACTCTACTTCACTATAGACATCTCATGAATGCCATCGTAGCACTCCTATGTATTATACTGAGACAGCTTTTCTATTCTATTTTAAAGGTGATTAAAAGCTCCATGCTGTCATTCACTATAACTGTGCTCAGAAAGATGGTGCTGAGAATTTATGCCATTCATTAAAAGCTTGTTTCATGCTATTTGCGCTGCATCTTCACAGAAAAAGCAATGAGAAGATGCCCCTCTCTACACTACAGATTCAGGCCCTGGAAAATTACGTAATCTAAGAAAACATTCTCTTCTATACTAGCTCAGGTATACCACAACAATAGTATTTGAAAGTTTTCAAGGGCCTATTACAACTTGGAACCCCCACTGAAGAAACAAACCCAAACCCAACAAACCTACTTGAAAAATCCACTTTCCTGTGAGAATTTCTTCTCTGTGGGGTAGCTTCAGCTGCAGGCCTGTTCCAATGCAACAGACTCCAGGCTCAGAAAGTCCAGGCAATAAGGAACTGTGAACTAAAAATCCCCAGCAGCCCACAAAACATGCTGTCGATCAGCTAGGCATTTTGCTCTGGAGAAAACCGGGTTGTGTTTCTACAAGCAGGGCTGGTAGCAGTGTACAAGCAAAACTGACAGGGGTTCACAAGATGTTTTAGCTTTCAGTAGACAGATGACTCCAATAAGACGTTGTTTCAGACCCTCCTTGACCTACATCAGCTGACTGCAATGCAGCATCGCCAATTTGCCTCTATCAACAGGACTTGCAAAACAAATCAGTTATGAACATGTTTTTAGACCTGCTTTGGAAAGCTGTGAAAAGGCATGGAATGAAATCAAGCTGCATCATTCATCATAGCTTCTCAGGGAAAAGCCTCAGCATTACTCCCTTTAGAAGAAACTGGTTTGCTGCATTTACAGCATTTTAAATGCAAAAATGTCTGTATTTCATTTCTGCACAGCACCACCTTCTTTTTTTTTCTACCAAAATGAGCAGTACAGCCTCTTTTCAAGACTCTTCTGGGTTTAGCTGCAAAGACTTGGCTTTAAGGGTGGGAACAGAGGGCTTCCCAGGCTGCTGTCCATCATTTACCCTTCCCTGCAGGGCTGACTTGAGAGAAGAGAGCAGGGGCCCCAGTACAACACGCAGATTTCATAGAGTTCTGATTATGCTACTGGATTCACCTACGTACCCACTTAGGAAGTTGCATTCATTCTGCATACCTGCAATCATCCTAATCATGGCCACTTTGAAAGACAAGTTATGAGACAACTGGAAATTCTTAGCATCCATAACAACAAAATATTTATCTACCAATTTTCAGTAACTGTAACTGACAGGGTGTACAGATCACTTAATTCATCTGAAGATTCTCAGTTTGCAACTGCTGTAGCAGAGCACACAGTTTAATGAAGAAGGAAGCAGAAGAGAGATGGGCACATTAGCACATCAGTTTCTCAGTCATGACAATTACAGTTTTCAAAATGCTGAAGAGTAGCAACAGGCATGCTTTCTCACCTTGTTTTCCTTGCCCTTCCACCCTTCAGAGCAGTAGAATCCAAACACACTAGGTGAGCTGCTCAAAATCACAGCACTGAAGCTAAAGAAATAATGCAGGATTTTCTTGTTGCCAAACAAGCGTCATCCCCAATGTCACGTCCCTTTCACTAGCTGAAACATACGGCATGTGAGAAATAACAAACCCAAGCTGACGGAAGAGTGCCCAAAGGCCTGGGACAGAGCAATACCCAAAATACTACAGTGCTCTGTATCATACCACCTCATCAGTAATTTACTGAGCTTGCAGAAAGTGTATTCTTTACAAATTCGTGTGGGTGAACACAAAAATTTTCACCCACAATTTTTGTCAGCTACCTAGCAGAGTAAACTCTCCAACATGTTTTGCCAAATGGATTCTGGAGACATGTGACCTCTCAGCCCCATACAGTATAATTCCCATTATTCATTGTATTAATTCAGCCTTCACTGTTGAATAAAAGCTTCTACACACCCACAAAGCTGAAATCTCTTGGCACTGAGATGGATACCCCTGCTGACCTCCGCCACCAAAACCGCGGGAATACCACAAGCACCAGGCTTTCTGTCAATGTAACCTTTCTCCTGCAACAGTTAATTTCTGCCGCTGTATTCACTCCTCCTCTCTCTTAAATGTCCGAAAATGAGCAGTAATTAGAGCCTTTACCATTGACCTTCAAGCATACAGAGGTTTCCTTCTCATTCACTATGCTGAAAAGCTCTGAGGCAGTTTTACAGCTTGAGCAGCATCCTTACAAATGAAAAGCCAGCGCACATGATGGAGGAGAAGGGAGGCTACAGAATGGCAGGTGCGCATCTTGTCTCCATGCCTGCCTCAAACAGCAGTTGTGGGGCACGCTCCTTTCACCCACCCCACAGGACTCAGCCCTTAGTCCTTCCTCCTCATGGTCACTTTGAGTCATTCACTGTATAGAACTTCATTCTCTGTGCCATTCACCTTACAGGTTTGGGATGCGCTGCACTGACCCCAGTGCCAGACTTGCCTTTTCCCAGCCAGTTTGCTAAGGCTGGGGGGTACTGCTGAGACCCTGCTGCCATGTGCCCTCCTGCCACCCAAGAAAATGGCTGTGCGACCTCCAAGACATCCAGCATGTCCCTAGCCTTGGAGCCAAGCCAAGCTTCACAGCCAGCCAGCAGAGCTAAGATTTATGCTGTAGCCCCTCTTAGCATGCAGCCTATTAAAGCAATATATGGGCTGATACCTAAGGCCAGTTAATCATGCAAGTGATCTTACAAAGGAAACAGAAAGGATGCTGCAAAATTAAATCTTTGCCACTTTAAGTGCGTCTCCCCACATGAGGAGAGAGCAGGCAGCCAGAGCTAGAGAAGAGTTCAGCTGTTAATGAAGCAACCAATCCTCTCATCCTTCTTCCTCAAACCTCAGGGCTCTGTCATCTTGCACTTTGTAATTTAAAGCCATCTCTTGACTTCAAACCTGCAGAAAAGCACAGCTGTGAAAACACACTGCGGAGTGCCAAACTTCTGCGCAGGATATACCACCATTTTTAATTACTCGTACTTATTCCTCGCCGGGAGCACAGGGGAGCAGGGTGGGAGGGGGCTAAAGAGCAAGGAGAGGAGTTTCTCCCTTTGGCATTTCTGAAATGCTCGTTAAAGCATCGTAAAAGCTAAAAGGCATTTAACAGGTACCTTAAATAGCACTGCTTCATCAAATACCGTGACTTAAGAAAAGCTGCCTCCTCCATGCTGAGTGCGAAATTTACTTTAGACAGGATGCCCCCCGCCCCCCAGAAGGCAGAACACAGTCAACTGAAAAGGATTTAACCGCCATTGGTGCATTCGCTTGAATTCTACTCCCTGACAACAACTACATTGGACCATTCTTTTTCGTACTCTTCTCCACAACCATTTCTCACCTATCCAGCACACCTGCACACAGGTAACTTCCCATGTACACTGCCAGTCCTCCACCCAAGCAAACATAAACCATTTTAAAACGCCGCTGCGGGCAACAACAGAATCCTGTTTACGCTGGGCTGGCCACAGGATAAAACAATCAAAACAGATACGGACAAGTCCGCAAGGGAGGAGAAAATCAGTTTCCAAGCGTTGTTAACTTGTTCGGGAGTGGTTTGACAGCGAAAATTAAGATACTGGGTTTCCTGATAAAAGAAACTTTACGCTGAGCTGAGGCAGCGGCACTTCAGTGAGCTAAACGCATCAACGGAATCCAGCCGGGACGCGCCTCCACACACACTGCACCACCAGCAAACTGTTTGGCAAGGAGTGAAGGCATCGTTACCACACCAACAGCGACACAAGTTCTTTAACGCCGTACCTCGACTGAGCAGCCATCGCCAAGTTTAAAGCCCCAAGTGTCTTCTCTCCATGAGTTCTTTCCCCAGCTACCCAGGCTCTACCCTGCTGCCAACGCCTCCTCGTCCATGTGGCGGCTGCCGCGCTGCCCTCCTCCCGGCTCCTGTCACAGTGCGTCTCCAAACCACCACCGCACCCCTCGCTCCCCGCAGCTCGGCGCCCCGAGCCCAGGCTGCCTCACACTCATCTTGATAGACATCCGGGCACCCGCGCCCGGCCCCAGCGCCAGGCATACCCGGCCGGCAAGGAGGATGATGATGAGGACCTCGGCACTTTCAGCTGGGAGGGGGAAACTGACGGGGGGGGGAACCTGACCACACAACCCCGCATTAAAAACCAAGATCTGGCTCGCAGTGTGCGAACATCAGCCGCGGCTCGCTGCTCTTTTAGTCCTCTGCTGCTTTATGGGAAGCGGCTCTCGTAGCAGCTCACTGCCTCCACAGGTAATAGCACTGTGGTGCACCGAGCACCCTTTTTAGCAACGCCGTCATGGTACGACCCAACCTCCTAAATTGGGCGGGTTGTTTCGTCAGCGTAGCACAGCGGCGCGATTGGAGAGGAGGGGGCGGGAGCTGCAGCCGCAGTCAATCAGCGGAGCGGCCCCGCCCGCGCGCGAATCTCCTCGGCCTGGCCCCTTGCTGCCGGGAGCTGTGGAGATCGGGAAAACCGCTGCGAGTGGCGGCTCCTTCCCCTCTGCTGCATCCCTCCCAGGGGCTGGGGCGTGTGCGTGTGTGATGTTTGCTTGCTTTTGTAGAGGAAAAGACGCCCGCATCGCTTTTAGCGTTTTCAAAAGCAAGTACAGAACGCGCGTGGCTACGCAGATGTAGCGAATGAAAAGCTGAGTCTGCTGCTGAAGTTGCAAGTGCCGATACTTGAAATTGCAGGCTAAGAAACCTGGGAAAAATAAAACCTCTCACCCAAGTTCTGCTGGGCTCTAGGCCGGGTGGCGGTTTGTAGACTCACTCGAAAGCAGCAATACCTGTCCTTTGCTCTGCATGTTCCTTGGCACAATCGTAAAACCAAACTGCTCCTGCAACTCCTTTCAACCAGTAATTAACCAAACATTTACCCAACATCCCCTCAATTTCTTTCAGCTCAGCTCGGATTTAAACCAACACTGAAACAACGTAACACTCCTCATTTTCAGTTTCAGAGCACAACTTGTATCAACATACTCGGCAGACAGCCAGGGAACAGTTTACACGCCATGTATAGCAAATAATAAATTACAATTTCGAAAGGCTGTTTACATAAAGCTTCCACATAAAGCTACATAAAACATATAATTTTAAGTACATAGTTTAAAAATGTAAAAACAATCAGAAAATGTTTGGGTTCTTCCCATTCCACATCTTTGCTCAAAAAGGAAAGATCCCTCAGAGAGAGGACTCCTCACTCTCTTCCCTTGCTCCAGTGTGGAGTCCCTCCCAGGGCAGACAGTCCAATGTGAATCCTCCCCAGAGGCGGCAGTTCTTCATGAACGGCTCCAGCATCAGTCCCTTCCATGGGGTGCAGTCCTTCAGGACTTGGTGGGTCTGTCTTGGAGCCAGCTGGCATTGACTACACTGCACACAGGGGAAGCTTCTGGCAGCTTCTCACCGAAGCCACCCCTGCAGGCACCAGCCCAATACAACTCAGCAAAGCTTTTGCCTGTACAGGCTACAGAGACACCCTGCGTAGGGAATTTCAAGGAGCGTGATTTGTCATATGGCTTGCAGCAGGTTCTAGTGCTAGATGTGGACATAACATACACTACCCAATATCACGGCATTTAAGAAATGCACTGCAAAGCAGAGAGCCAACTGTATCTACACCCCCACCCCCCCCAGATGTATGCAGCAGTCTTGCATTTGCTCTGTGGTCTGAGGTTTAAATGCACATTTTCTTAAAGAGTCAATGCTTTAATGTTTTCCTGCATAATCAGTCATGTAGTCATGGAAGAAGCCAGGCTTTTCAATATGATACTGAATGCAGTTACATTTCTTATTTCTCCATGCCATTATTCAGCTTCTGTATTTCAGTGCTTGTCTCACTAACGCCTGTGAAACCCTGCGAGACAGTTAAAAAATCTAACCCTGCTTCACCTGGCGGTGGCAGCACTGCCTGAGCGGAGGCCGCCGGGTGGTGACCGGCCCTGCTGTGAGATGGTGCGGGAGCTGAGCGCCCAGGAGCTGTGCTAGGTCTACCAGGAGGACTGGAAGGCCTGGAAGCCCTTTGTTGGTTACGACTCGCTGCAGATAGAGCTGGCCTACCGCGCCCTTGGACCTGAGCTGCGGGAGGGCGAGGCGGTGGCAGTGGAGCTGGTGTGTGTGAAGAGCAGACTCTATGAGGTGGACGTAGCCAACGTGGAGTGCTACCCTGTCTACTGGAACCAATCAGAAAAGATGCCTGTGATGTGTGGACAGCAGTTTATTGATGGTACATGGCAACCTCTGGAAGAGGAGGAAGGTAACTTAATAGAACAGGAACATCTCAACTGCTTCAAAGGCCAGCAACTGCAGGACAGCTTTGATCTAGAAGAACAGACAAAACCCGTTGACAGGAAGGAGGCTATTCATAGTCTTGAGTTGCAGCCACTGGCACAGTGTGGATGAAGTGTATCTTTACAGTGATGCAACAACATCTAAAATTGCAAGAACTGTTACACAAAAGCTGGGGCTTTCCAAAGCTTTAAGGAGAGGGACAAGGCTACATAGAGACTATGTAGAAGAAGCTACATTAGAAGTCAAGCCACCACAAATTAGTCACATTGTGTTTGTTGTGCATGGTATTGGGCAGAAGATGGACCAAGGATCAACAAAAATACAGCTATGATGTGAGATGCTGCAAGAAAAATAGAAGAAAAGCATTTTTCCGATCTCTCAACGCTTGCTGAATTTCTGCCAGTTGAATGGAGATCAAAACTTACCCTCGATGATTACTCTAGATGAAGTACGAGGTTTAAAGGAATATGCTGAACAGCAGTGCAATGAATATTATGTATTACACCAGTCCTCTTTACAGAGATGAACTACTGAAAGGGTTGCAGCAAGAGCTGAACCGGCTATACACACTCTTCTGTGCCTGGAATCCAGAGTTTGAGAAAGGAGGGAAAGTCTCAGTTGTGTCCCACTCGCTGGGCTGTGTCATCACCTACAACATCATGACTGGCTGGAACCCGGTCAGATTTTATGAACACTTGGTGCAGAAGGAAGAAGAGGATCTTCAAGACTGCTGGATGAGCTATAAAGAGCAAGGTTTACTTGAAGAACTCCACATAACTGAAAACCAGTTGAAAGAGATAAGAGAGAGGTTACGTGGGTTAAAGGTATCCACCATATCAGAACCACCTGTCTTAAAATTTTAGGCAGAGAATTTCTTCTGCATGGGATCTCCATTAGCAGTGTTTTTGGTATTGCGTGGCATCTGTCTAGGAAACTGCTAGTCAAGACCATATTCTGCCCAGAACAATTTGTAACCACTTACTAAATATTTTTCACCCAACAGATCCAGTAGCCTATAGATTAGAACCTTTAATTCTGAAACACTAAAGCAACATTTCGCCTATCCAGATCCACTGGTACAGCACTGTAAACCCGCTGCCTTATGAGTGTATGAAACCGAGTTTTCTCAACCCAACAAAAAAACCGACCACAGTTACCAACAGTTAAAGTGTGTGAACTGTACCAAGCCCAACTACTTCACCAGTCATGGCTCCAAGCTACTATGGGAAATCTATAACAAACATAGGCAAAGCAAGTATATTAGGAGCTGCAAGCATTGGGAAGGACCTCGGCGGGATGCTTTTTTCAAGATTCAGTCGATCCAGTACAGCCACCCCACAGACACTCAAAGCAGGAAAAGATGGAGCCAAGGAGGATGACAAGAAGGCCACAACGGCTGGGGCACCCCTTTTACCACACAGCAACAGCTTGAGCTTCCTTGAACCCGCAGGTTAGTGGCGAGTCCACTTTCCAAACCCTGTGGAAACAAGACCCTCAGTGGGCTATGTCTGTGTGTTGAGGGAAACTGGAAATACCGTAACAACATGTGCCACTATTTACTTTTGTTGGTTTCCTCTAAAGTGTTAAATACAGAGCCTTGGGTGACATGGTTCAGTGCGAGGTATCCCTGCCCATGGCCGGGGGGTTAGTAGATGATCTTAAGGTCCTTTCCAACCCTAACTATTCTATGATTCTGTTCTGTGATTCACATTGCCTACCATCAACTTCTTCAAAGCACAGAGCAGAGACCTCTGCTGAGGCTCTGAAGAGATTGCAAACCTGCAAATAATCAAAAAGGATGACCTAATAAAACTGTGGCACAGAAATATCTGCTGGCCTTTTTGTAACATATCCCTTAAACAGATACACTGTGATGAAGAGAGTGCTATTAGTTTTTGCAAAGGCAAGCACTTAAGAAATGTTAGCATCACTGACACCCAGGCAATGACCAAGACATAACCATGAACCACCGGTAGTCTTCAGGACAAACCTATCCTGGGAGTGAAATACCTGCTTACAAAAGAAGGGGAGTTAATGTTCATAACAAGCTCTTTGGGTCTTGTTCCTCAAGCCTCTACCTCATTGTCATTGCCCCATGTCATGGGTTCAGCAGTAGCAGTCATTTTTTCTCCTTCTTAGTGGCTGGTGCAGCACTGTGTTTCTAACTTTC
>WYDI02032158.1:0-30611 GCA_009867235.2 Psittacus erithacus
GCCAGGGATGGGGCAGCCACAGCTTCTCTGGGCACCCTGTGCCAGCGCCTCAGCACCCTCCCAGGGAAGAGCTTCCTCCTTATATCCTGGACCTTTCCTGTACCTGGTTGTCCCACTGGAATGATTCAGACTTTAGGAAAACCTGGAAGAGATAAAATGTGGCTGTGACGTGCACGTGTGCAGTGATGTAAACGGGTTCCCTGTTGCCCCTGCTACAGGCTCGGAGGTGTCGGTCCGGGAGGAGTCTGACACAGATCCCAACCACAGCGATGAAGCAGAAGCTGAAACTTCCCCAACAAAATCTCCGACAACTCCCAAGTCCGTCAAGTGCAAAAACTCATCAGGTAACGAGTGAGCCCAGCTCCGTCCTGCCGGGTCACCCGGGGCTGCCGCTGCCCTTGAGCCTGCCCCTGCAGAGCTGCTGATGCTGCGGGCCTGGGGGGGACAGGACTGCACCCTTCATCTCCCTACAAGGGGGCAGAGAAGCGCAGAACCCTCTGCCCGTATTGCAGAGCTGGTTTGTGCATCTCATCAGGTCTTCTTGGCCCTTTCCTCTCCTCCTGGGTACAGTCTGGTGCCTTAGGAGCAAGTTATGCTGCCCAGTGTGAGCCTGGGCTGGCAGCAAGCATGGATTTATCTCCCCAAGTTCCCCCTGTAGCTGTCTTACACCATCTTTAGCTCCCTTTTGGCTTAGCTCTTGCTAAAGCTGGGTTGGATGAATTCTTCTGGCAGGGTGGCACCCAAAGCTGCCCCAGTGGTAGGAGCCAGCTCTCCATGATGGGCATGGTCTGCACCGACACCTCCATGAGCCCCATTCCCCAGGGGCTGCCCATGCCCTGGGGCTGCAGGCAATGACCCAGCAGGGCTGGAGTGGTCCCTGCAGTGGTGTTGGCTTTCTTCTCCCCCCAGACTTCTCACTGTTCTCCTGCAACAACGGCGTGGTCATGCCGTCCTGCCGGGAGCTCGACAGCACCCGCAGCGCCCTGTCCGCTGCCTCCGCCTTCGCCATCGCCACAGCAGGTGCCAACGAGGGGACTCCCACCAAGGAGAAGTACCGCAGGATGTCCCTCGCCAGCGCAGGTACCCTGCCCCGCGCTGCAGGGACAGGAGGCGTGGGTCTGGGGTGCTCATCTCCACCGCGCTCGGCTGGGTTTCCCTGCAGCAGCACCCTGGTTGGGGGGCAGCCCCTGAGCTGTGTCCATGGGTGCCAGGACATGGGTGCTGCCCAGGGAATGGGGAGGTTGCAGGCAGCAAAACCCTTTGCACCTATGGTTGAGCTGCCCACGTGGTGCTTGCCCTTAGGAGGCACTTAGGGATGCTTGAGAAGCTGGGGCTGCTCATTCCAGTAGTGCTGGAATGCCAGCTGCCGTCAGCGATTCCCAGTGGAGCCAGAGCTGTACTAAGGACTCGCTGGCAGTTTCAGGCTTCCCAACAGACCAGCGGAATGGGGACAAGGAGTTTGTGATCCGAAGAGCGGCCACCAACCGTGTCCTCAACGTGCTGCGGCACTGGGTCTCCAAACACTCGCAGGTGGGTGCTGAGGGGCTGGGTTTGGACATGATGTGGGTGTGAGTTCAGCTGCGTGCAGTGGCACGGCCAGGATCCAGCTGGAAAGACAATTTGACACTTGGATTTTAATGAAGCAAATGATGCACAGTGAGCCCGGTGCCTTCCTGGCCCACTCCTGATTGCCGGGCATGGCAAATTGGGATTGTGCAGGGAAGAAGCAGCCTCTGCCCTGGCCAAACAGCCACCCACTGTGGGGCCATCGGTTCTGGCTGGGTGTAGCTGGGGATCTGCTGGGGATCCACATCACTCCCGTCAGCACATTAACACCATGGCTATGCTGCCTTTGGCAGGACTTTGAAACCAATGAGGAGCTGAAGTTCCGAGTGATTGGATTCCTGGAAGAGGTTATCCACGATCCTGAGCTCCTGACCCAGGAGAGGAAAGCAGCCGCCAACATCATAAGGTGAAGGGCCAAGGGTGGGAGCTGCTTTTCGTGGACGCTGGGGGAGGAATAACTTTGATAAGAAGTTTTTTCTCTTTCAAATGGGACCCAAAATGCGCCCTAATACGTGCAAAGCCCCAGTGCCCTGCACAACCCCGCTGGAGGATGCGGGTCTGATGCTCTCCCAGCACAGTAACGCTGCCTTTTTATGCCGCAGGACCTTGACGCAGGAAGATCCAGGAGACAATCAGATAACCCTGGAGGAGGTCGTACAGATGGTAAATACCCTTCCCCATCGTCACACACTGGGATGGTGGTAGGGGAGCAGCTGTAGATCCCCATGGTCCAGCACACCTCACTTGGTGGAGAGCAGCTCTGCAAGGCCCAGCGTGCAGCTGCAAAGCAGGGACTGTGCTGGGGACAGGGCCAGCTGCAAGCACAGCTGGATCTGTAATAGGCAGAGGCAGCACTAACCCACCCCACTGGCCATGATAGTGCTGCACCGCCGGCAGGATGCTGGTGTGGATGTGCCTGCCCAAGGGACAGGAAAGCCCTGTGGGTCTCCACCATGTCCTCCATGCCCGAACCCTGTGCCAGTGCTGCCGTGTGCTGGTTCCAAGTGATGGGCACCGGCCCTGCTGGTGTTGGTGCCGCTCCCCTGGGAGCACAGCCTTGGGAATGTGCAGTGGTTTAAAACCATCACAGTGGCTCTGGTGCATTTGCTGCCTTCCTGCGCTAAAAACCAACACAGTCTGCTCCCAGAGAAACCCCAGAGCCACTTCTAATGGGTTGGGTGCACCTGAAACAACAGCGGCTCTGTCCCTGGCTCTGTTGGTGCTTCTCAAGTGGCCGATCCCTTCTGGGGTTCCACGAGTGCTGGAAACCTCCTTTGGAGAGGACAAACAAAACCAGAGGGTTCAGTCTGTTCCTCCACCCAGCAGCAGGGACCTGCACTCAGAGGCACAGTGGGGACACGAGGGAGCCCTGGGGTTTGGGGTGCACCCTGGGATGATGAAGGTTCCCCAATGCCCTCCTCATGTGCACTGTGCCGTGTGCTGGACCCTCACTGGGTGCTCAGAGCCCTCCCGCACTGTGCAGGGTGCTGCTGGGTGCTACCGGTGCCATCTGCCCATCCAGCACCCTGCGCCCTGGCAAGGTGTGACCCACACCTGTGTCCTGCTGTGCACCCACACCCCACAGCCCCTCATGGGCCGCAGAGGGAGCTCAGCTGGTGTTTGCTTCCCGGAGCCACTTTCACAGCCTCCTTCCTGCAGCCAGGAGGGATTCTGCAATGGGCTCTTACCCCGTGCTGGCCGGGAGGTCCCTGGGGCTGGTTCACCCTTGCAGGGCTGGAAACACTCTGCTTTCCCAAACCCCACCCTGCAGAGGGGCTGCACCCCAGAGCAGGGGCGGCAGCCGAGTTTGGCTTTGTGTGCATGACGCAGGAGTTCTTAGCATGCTCTGAACCCTCTTCGTTGCCTTTGTCCCTCAGGCTGAGGGAGTCAAAGCAGAACCCTTTGAAAACCACTCGGCCCTGGAAATAGCCGAGCAACTGACGCTGCTGGATCACCTGGTCTTCAAGAAGATCCCCTATGAGTGAGTGGTCCCCGTGGTGAGGAAGGGCTGTTCCGCAGCTCCCTGCAGCCTGCCCTGGCTAAACCCACAGGCTGCAAACCCTTCCTTCCTGCTTTGCCAGTTAGCCCAGCCTGGGCCCAACCCAGATGTGGGGCCTGACCCTGGGGCTGATTTGATGTCCCCGAGGTGACCTGCTTGGGGAGACCCTTCCACATCCATCACACTTCCAAGTACATCCATGTGCTCCCTTCCTAGCCGTGTGGGGGGCACAGGTCCTGCTATCTCCATCCCATGTGGGTGCTGTGGCACTTGCAGGGCTTGGGCATCTCAGACAAAAGGGAAATTAATATTGTCATTTGCAGAGAGTTCTTTGGGCAAGGCTGGATGAAGCTGGAGAAGAACGAAAGGACTCCGTACATCATGAAGAACACAAAACACTTCAATGATGTGAGTGCAGCCACAGAGGGGATGGGGAGACAGGCAAGGACAAGGCAGCGCAGCCCACTCAGCTCTGGCCAGGGGGTGGGGTGTACAAGGTGCATCTGCCCCAGCCGTGCCCAGTGGGTGTTACCCACCCCAGGGACCCGTTACAGGTCGAGCGTCTCCTGAATGAAGAAGATGCTCAGGGGGCATTTTCTGGGGCTCCTGCAGCGAAGGGAAGGGCATGCTGCGAGGCTGGAGGGCGTGTGGCTGCATCCAAAGCCATCCTAACATGGGGCCGGGGCCGGTGTCCCCCAAAGGTCAGCAACTTGATCGCGTCAGAGATCATCCGGAACGAGGAGATCAACGCGCGGGTGAGTGCCATCGAGAAGTGGGTGGCGGTGGCGGACATCTGCCGGTGCCTGCACAACTACAACGCCGTGCTGGAGATCACCTCCTCGCTCAACCGCAGCGCCATCTTCCGCCTCAAGAAGACCTGGCTCAAGGTCTCCAAGCAGGTAGGGGCGCGGGGACGGCGCTGCTGGGGAGCAGGGGAGGCTCTGGTGGGCTGCGAGTGGTGGGGGGGTGGCGCAGACACTGGCATTGACGAAACAGGTAGGACACGGAGACCACCTGCTCCAGCCTTTCCAGGCACAGCATGACCCAGACTGGCTGTCCCAGCCGTACCCTGTCCATCTGGGCCTTGGCTGTGTCCGGTGCTGGGGGGTCACCGCTTCCCTGGGAGATTATTCCAATGGTGATTGTTCTCGGTGGGAAAAATTTTCCTCTTGTGTCCCACTGGAATGTCCCTGGGAAAAGTCATTGTAGCTCTAGACACACACACGGATGGTTCTTTGAACTGGTTTTCTGGGCTTCTGAGGTCAATTATGGATGGGCAGAATGAATTCTTGTGTTTCTTGGTACAGAAATAGCTCATAGCTGCAGGGTGCAGAGCCTCAGGAGGCCGGGGCTGCCACTCTGTGGGCTCCCGGGTCTCTTTACCCACAAAGTGGTAAACCTGAAATTAACACAGGCCCTGGTGAAGGCAGAGGTGGGAGCAGGGGAGGAAATGGGTGCGGAGCCTGTCCTTGTGTGCTGGAGGAGCAAGTGCTCCTGGATGTCAGTAGGAGCTGGGAATAGCAGCCAGGACAGAGTCTGTCCCTGTGGCAGTGTCAAGGAGCACTTGGGGTGCTGTGTCCTGGGGCCTCTGTGGGCAGGGCAGGATGGGAGCGACCCCAGGACCTCACTTCCCCGGCTGCGGGGCCAGGGCTCATGCGACACGTGGGTTTCTTGCAGACCAAGGCTCTGATCGATAAGCTGCAGAAGCTGGTGTCGTCTGAAGGCAGGTTCAAGAACCTGAGGGAGGCACTGAAAAAGTGAGTGCATGACTCTGCTCCGGCGGGGGCTGCGGGACGGGGCTTGGCTCACACAGTCACTGCGGAGCCTGCACTAGCCACATCCTGAAGCTCATCCAGTCCCAACCCCCTGCCACAGGCAGGGACACCTTCCACTGGAGCAGCTTGCTCCAAGCCCCGTCCATGCTGGCTGCTCCTTTGAGCAGTGCTGTGGAAGGCTGTGAATAAAAGAGATTGTGAAGCGGCAAATCACTGCCAGACACTGGGAAACACCCCCACCTCCCCCGGGGGAGCATCCCCATGGGCTGTGCATCACTGGTGGGCACGCTAGGGTAAGGTGGGTTTATTTCTCATTTGTTTCTGGCTTGCTCCCGAAGTTGTGACCCTCCGTGTGTGCCCTACCTGGGAATGTACCTGACCGACCTGGCGTTCATCGAGGAGGGCACCCCCAACTACACCGAGGACGGGCTGGTGAACTTCTCCAAGATGAGGATGGTGAGTGGCCCTGCCCCGCCGGGTTGGAGCTTTGCGGCTCAGTGCTGGGGTCCAGGATGGGTCTGTGGAGTCCCCAAAGCCACCGTCACCCACACAGCCCAGGGCCACACATGTCCCCTGCACAGAGCCAGGTTTGCTCCTGGTGAGGAGTGTGTCTGGATGAACAAAGGCCCTTTGGATTGTGCTGCACTGGAGGGATGGAGCGAGCCCCACTGGCTGCCCATGCACTGCACGCAGTGCTTGTGGTGCTTGCTGTGCTGTTACAGCTCCTGTCTTCTATCTCTGGACAGATTTCACACATCATAAGGGAGATCCGCCAGTTCCAGCAAACTTCCTACAAGATCGAACACCAACCTAAGGTATGGCCTTGGTCTTGTCCCGAGATCCACACAGTCACTCTGCTCCTCATCTGCCTCTTAAATCACAGCATCTAAGCCTTCAACTTCTGGCAGTTCCCTTGGGGAAGATGTGATGCTTCTGTAGGGACTTTAAGTCAGAACCAGTGTAGGTGTGGGGGCTTGTGCCGTTGTAGGGGCCTGTGTCAGGTGAGGTGTAACAGAGGGGGACAGGCACAGGAGACATGGAGTGTCCTTCCTGGGAGCAGAGCATGCGCTACACCCTCTGCACCCTGGGCTGGGTGGCCTCTGCCTTGTGGTTGCCCCACACATGAGATGAGATGAAAGGTGTCACCACGCTTGCACTCCCTGTGCTGCAGCACTGCAGTCACCCACTGGCTCCTGGGGAGGTTCTGCTGTGTCCAGCACTGCAGGAACAGCAAAACCTCCTGAGCCAGCGACCTGCCCCGTGCCGGCTGTCAGGTGCTGGTGCCCAGGCCAGGTCAAACCACCCTCTGGTGATGCCACCTTCTGTGTGCGGTGGCTGGAGCAGCCTGAGTGCCCCTGGAGCACAGCCTCTGGCTGGGCTGGTGGAGGCTGGGGAGCTCCATCAGATAAGTGTGTGCAATGCCCGTGCTGGCTGACAGTAGCTGCCAGCACTTCCCTGCCGCTCATTTACTGCTCAGGCCATTGTCATTTCCTAACTTCGTCTTTTGTGGTTGGCCCCAGCAGTGGTGAGTCCTGCCCATCAATGGTCTGTCCTCCCCCAGGTGACGCAGTATCTGCTGGATCAGTCCTTTGTGATGGATGAAGAAACCCTTTACGAAGCTTCTCTGCGAATAGAGCCCAAGCTGCCTTCCTGAGCTCGGAGCGGTGGCGGGCGGCCGCTCCGTACACGCGCTGTCCCACCCTGTAAATACCTGTTCGTTTCTGTTGGACGCCCTGGAGTGACTTCACGTCTGTGCTTCTCCGAGCAAACCGCCCCCCCGTTCTTAGGCCGCTCTTAGACCCCGCGTAGGGTTTCCCGCATCGTTCTAAGGTTTCATGCACCGACACGTGGCTGGAGTGCCGGGCTCTTCCCATGATGATGATGTTCTTTTTGTCATTGGCTCTTCTCGAGGGGGCTGGCGGTGGGGCAGGGGCCCCGCGGCTCCCCACGGGGCTCCCGGTGGCACGGAGCAGCTCTTGCTGGCCAGCATCAGCGGTGATGCCCCGGGGCAAGCTCTGTGTGGTGGAGGAAGAGACCACGATGAAGTTCATCCCCCCCCCGGGGCCCTCGGCCGCTGCCCCGCTCCCTCCCGCGTCGGGAAGATGGAACCGTCCCTTTGGCTCTCCTCGCTGCGTACGGCTCACGACAAGCTTCTGTGGATATGCTGTAGATCCGTAAACCTTGTGACCACTCTGAGTAACATGATGTAGAATTAGAAAACGATGACCGAGTGTTTTTATTACATATACTGTAATCCTGTCTAACCACCTTCTAGCAGGAATATAGTAATGTAGTGCTTATTCTGTGAATATTACCATGTATTTTTTACATTGTACAGTATATAAACAGTTTAACTCTACAGTGGCAGGCATGCTCCACTCCGACAACCACAACACTTTTGCTGTAAGCAATACCTCGTGGTATGAGAATTCTCTTTCAAGCCCTAAAACTATTTCAACTTACAGCTTGTTTGGAAAAGATAAAAAAGAAAAAAAAAAAGATATTTCCATTTTTTTGTAAAAATATATGTTTCCTGATTACCTCTTGCTAATAAATCTATTCTATCTCAGGGTGAACCGCGCCTGCTCGCCTCCTTTATCCCGCCCGCACGCCCCGCCCGCCGCGGGGTAGCTCCGCCCACCCTCTGCTCGCTGCCCGCCCCTCCGGCGCAGCTCGGGCTATTTCGGCTCTCCTCGGCTCTTCTCGGCTCGGCTCGCGTCGGCCCGGTTCGGGGTGGTTCGGTTGGGTTCGGCTCAGTGCGGCTGCGGTGGGCTATGAGCTGGGCCGTGCTGCTGGCCGTGGCCGCGCTCCTGGCGCCCGCCGCCGCCTGGGCGCCCTCCGCCGAAGGTAGAAGGGCACCGGGAGGGGAAAGGAGGGGAAGGGTGGCCCGGCCCGGCTCGGCTCGGCTCGGCTCGGCTCGGCTCGGTCTGGCCTTGGCCCGGGCGGTCGCCGAGCCGGGGAAGCCGCTGACGCCTCCCCGCTCTCTCCCGCAGACGAGCTGCAGTTCAAGGCCTGGATGCTGCAGGTAAAGTCCCGGGAGTGCCGGGGCCGCGGGTTCGGGGCAGGGGCTCGGGGCGCGGGGAGAGCCCTGGTGATGTCGGGGCGCGGCTGACGCGCTCTGCCCGCAGCACAACCGGAGGTACGACCCGGGCGAGTACCCGCGCAGGCTGCGCACCTTCCTGAGCAACAAGAGGCAGATCGACGAGCACAACGCCGGCAACCACAGCTACCAGAGTAGGAGCCGCGCCCCTGGCCCCGGCCCGTGCTCGCCTTCAGGTCTGGGCCTCAGCAAGTGTCCTCCCTCTTGCAGTGAGCCTGAACCAGTTCTCGGATATGACCTTCGCGGAGTTCAAAAAGCTCTTCCTGTGGAGAGAGCCGCAGGTAACCGAGCAGTGCTGCGGGGGGAAGGCAGACCCGCGCTGTGCGGGACTCTGCAGAGCTGCACCCGTTACTGTGATGCCCGACATCCGCTTTGCCAAGGCAGTGCCCTGTTCTGCCTGGTGAGAGCGAGGTGAACCCCGTCCCTTCCCCCTGTGCTCTCAGCTGTGCACTGTCACTTCTGCTTTCAGTTTTCCGGGCTGAGCTGTTTCTGTGGGCAGACCTAAGGCCTGATCCCGGCTGTCTTGGGGAGTTACTGCTCCTGGAGCGGCTGCGGCACTGCTGCTGGGTGCAGGCTGGCTCTGCTCCTGCAGGGCTGGCTGGGGTTTCCCCGGCTGTAGTGGCTGATGTGCAGTGGGCTGGGGCCGTGGATGCAGCATGGCAGTTGCAGCCCTCCTGCTTCGCTTGCAGAACTGCTCAGCCACGAAGGGCAACTTCCTGCGCAGCTCTGGGCCGTCTCCTGACTCCATCGACTGGAGGAAGAAGGGAAATTTTGTGACACCCGTGAAGAACCAGGTGAGGAGTGTGTGCCATGGGCAATGCACTAACAGTGGACCAGGAGAGGGGCTCATGGCTGCGGCAGGGCACGGTGCAGGGAGGGTGTGTGGGTCTGCGGGGCAGTGGGCTCCCTGGAGCCCCTCTGTGGCTGGGGTAGGGGCTGAGCAGAAGGGAAGGTCCTGGTGTGTCCTTCCCCCCAGTGTTTTGGGGAGGCTGATGACCCTGGGACATATTATGGAGCAGTCCCTTTCTGGTTCCCAACGCAGGGCCCCTGTGGGAGCTGCTGGACGTTTTCCACCACAGGCTGTTTGGAGTCTGCTATTGCTATTGCAACAGGAAAGCTCCTCTCTCTGGTAAGAGGTTTTCCTTTCCTGTGCCCAGACAGCAAGTCCTGCCTCCAATTATCTGCCAGGACTGGCTGGAGCAGCCACTGGCTCCTTGTTCTGTGCTGGACACCCGGCCCTGCAGACCCGTTACAGTGCTCCACATGCTGAACTAAACTGCAAGGCAGCGTGGCTGGGTGCTTTCTGTGCCCAAGGATGTGCTGTCACCATCCCCTCTCGGTGTCCGCGTGTCCCACTGCCCCGGGCTTGGGCAGGGCCCTTTTTGGAGCAGGACAACACTGCAGGCAGGCAGGAGCTCTCTGCTGCAAGCAGCACGTTGTGACACTGTTTATTTTTAAACTCCCGGAGGATTTATATTCTCGAAGAACTGGAAAGGCAGTAGCCACTGATGTGACTTACTGGAACAGCTGAGGGTTGGCTGGAAGTGTTAAAAACAAACTTGACCTTTGGAAGAGGTCTCAGCCTGCCCTCCTGTGGGTGGGACACTGGCCCAGTGACCCAGCAGGCCTGAGGGGGAATGCCTCCTGCGGCAGGAGCATCTCAAGCTGCTGGTTCCATGCCTTCCTTGTCCCCTCCTCAGGATGTGGAGTGATTCTGTTGGTAAAACCCATGGTCTTTGATAGCCTGCATTTTATCTCATGTATTCTGGCTACAGGGATTGGGTATGTACTGACCCAAAACCTTTCCCATAGGCAGAACAACAGTTAGTTGATTGTGCCCAGGCTTTCAACAACCACGGCTGCAGCGGGTAAGTAATATGAAGTAATAAAGCATAGAAATGAGAGTATTTAATCTTCCATGATTGACAGACTTCCTCAAGGCCTAGTGTCTAAGTCTTGGAATGAGGTCTTTGTTTTCCCTTGGCTGAGATGTGTCTGTGTTTGCTTTCCTTATTTTAATTTCACCCTCCCTAGGGGCTGGAACGTGTCACTAAACCTCCAGTGTTTCCCAGCCTCTGTTGTTCCTTGCTTATTAGTTTTTCTTTGGATACTTGTTTTGTTGCAGTTGTTTCTAATTCCACAGCCATGGGTGCTCTGTAGCCAGGCTTCGGTGGGCTCGGGGAGAGTGAGGGGGGTTGATAATGCTGTTCCTCGTGGGTCACACACATCTCGTGGTGCTTTAAGGAACTCACAGAAACCTCTGCTTCCCCTCTGGTGAACTCCTCCTGGATTGCTGGAGAAGGCAGAAAATACAGCTTTCTGTTTTCTGTACGATGAGTGCTCCCTGAGGAATGCTCAGAGCTGAGCAAAGGCACTCAGTGCTTTTTAGTTTTCTTATGACTTCTCCTTAGCCCTTTCTCTGTTAGCACATCCTGATCACATTCCTTTTCTTCCTCCTGCGGAAGGGAACACCCCCTTTGGGATGCACTCCCAAGGGTGGCAGGGAGCCACTTGCTGGGATGGGGTCCCTCCCTTTCCCCTTGGTCTGTGGGGGGATATGGATGGCTCTGCTCGTTGTTACCATCCAAATTAACCTGTGTTCTGACTGTGCTGTCTTGTAGGGGCCTGCCAAGCCAAGCCTTCGAGTACATTCTGTACAACAAGGGGCTCATGGGGGAGGACACATATCCTTACCGGGCTGAGGTATTCCTAGTGCAGCTCAGACACATTCCTGCTGCAGCAGAGCTGGCTCTAACTCCTGTTCCTTTCTGTCTGCACAGAATGGCACCTGCAAGTTCCAGCCAGAGAAGGCCATTGCGTTTGTCAAGGATGTCATCAATATCACACAGGTAAGGCCCCGAGGGCTGGTTTCCAAACCTGCAGGGCTTCCAGCCTAACTGGGAAGGTGCTCGGATGCCATGGGATGTGCTGGGCCCTGCAGTGTGAGCTGCATGCTGTGCGCTCCTGGGAGAGGAGTGTGCTGCTGGCGTGCACACTGCTCCTCCCCAGCTCCCTTTTCTGAGGGTGGCACTGATGAAGTGGTGGAGCCAAAATACAGGCAGTGGGGCTCTGCCCACTTTCTACAGCAATGTGCCTGCAGGCTCTGGGAAAGTCTTGGTTCTTGTCTTTCAATGCACGAAGGCCAGGTTAGCCTTCCCTGCTGGGCTCTCACCCCTGGTCTGGGTGTCCTGGCTGGTTGCAGTGTGCCTGGGAGATCAGTAACTCTGGGATCCTCTTCCCTCAGTATGACGAGGATGGCATGGTGGAAGCTGTGGGGAAGCATAACCCGGTGAGCTTTGCCTTTGAGGTGACGAGTAACTTCATGCACTACAGGAAAGGAGTCTACTCCAAGTGAGTGTTTCTGCACCTGGGAGGTGAGGGGAAGGTATAGGACTGGAATCCCTTCACATCCCTGTTTCTCCTGCTTTGCAACACCAGCTGCAGGAACACTGAGCTGTTTAAAAGAAAACAGAAAGCAGAAGTAAACTGAGCCCTGATACACTGCTTTCTTGGGAGATGAGGGAACAGGGCCTGCAGCCAAATTACTGCTAGGAACCAGTTCGACCTGAAGGCCGGGCTGTGTTTGCACTGAAGGTCAGGAAAGCAGAGAGCTGGGACCTGCCACAGGGTTGGGGCAGCCTGGCCCAGGGCAGTATCTGTGTATCCGAGTTGTGGGTGCTGCAGGCTCAGCCCAGGCACTGCAGCAAATCTCTGGTAAAAGAGCAGAGGTGCAACTGAGTCTGAGACACGAGGTGACTGTTCCTGTCCCATTCCCTGCAGCCCACGGTGTGAGCACACCCCAGACAAGGTGAACCATGCTGTCCTCGCCGTGGGGTATGGAGAAGAAAACGGGACCCCTTACTGGATTGTGAAGAACTCCTGGGGCCAGCTGTGGGGCATGGAGGGGTAAGGAGCTCCCACTGCAGCCTGTACCTGGTGAAACAACCGGAGTGTGAGATGCCACCTGCCTGCATCAGCCCTAGGTTGCCCCTTGGGTTCTCGAGCTGGAATTTCACAGCTTTTAGTGTGGGAGGACCAGGGGAATCATCCCAGCCTCAGGAGCAAAGGGGACAGAGCTCTACAATCAGTCCAGGGGGGGCTGGTTGGAGCAGACCCTCAGATTGATGTACCCACTGTCGTCACCAGAGGTTTGGCTGTACCAGAGTTGTAGTGCCACTGGTTTGCTTGGTGCCAGCCAAGCACCAGGTCCCTTCTGTGCTTACAAACAGGTTGTGCTGGGAGCGAGCTTCTGCTCAGCTCCACAGGCATTTCCAGCTGCAAGTGAAATGTTTTAGTCAGGTGCTAACTCTGCTGGTTTGTGCTACAAGGGACACAGGGGATAGCCACACCTTGGTTAACTACCAGTAGGAACAGCTCTGTCACAGGTATTTCAGTGCTCCTTGTGCTGTCATGAGAAAGGAGCTTGCACATTGAGAGTGGTTGCATTACGCTGCCTGTTGTGCTGACTGTGCCAGAGGAGGGAACACTCACAGACATTTCTTTCTCTTTTTAGGTACTTCCTGATTGAACGTGGCAAGAATATGTGTGGTCTCGCTGCTTGCGCATCCTATCCAGTCCCTCAGGTGTAAGAGAGCACAGGCTGGTGAAGAGGGCACAGGAAAAGGAATGACTGCTTGGCTCTGCCTTTGAGCACTGCAATCAGGACCCTGAGAGCACAATGAAGCACCCGTCGTTACCACAGGCACCCTTCTCGGCTTGCACATGGCTCCTAGCAGCGGCAGCCTCCCCTCCCCAGCCAAACGCAAGCTGCTCCTGAGCTCCATGCCAGCCTCTCCCCCTGGCTGCACTGTGCTGGTGGCACCGGGGGCTCTGGGACAGCGGGAATGCTTCCCCGTTACCTCGTGTACCATTAACTACAGTGCAGCACCGCTCCCCTTTCCTGCGGGTGCCACTTCCCCAGCACCAGATGTGACTTGTGGACAACTTTTAATTTGAAGGCGATTTCTCCTTTCTTCAGAGAGAGCAGAGCTGTGATTTGTACATTTTATCTCTTCCACTAAATCTTTCTAGTATTTTTTTAATTAAAAGCTGAGTATTTTAATGGTAACACACGAATTATTTTCTTTGATGACTCAGGGAAGAAAGCAACCAGCTTACAGCTAATGGTTTGTAAGCGCCGGGGAAGGAGCCCGTCTGTCAGCAGCGGCACTGTTGTGTTACCTCACGCTAAACCTGAAGCTGACCCGCCGCCGGTGCGGGGCGTGCTCTCCGCGGCCCCCGAGGATGCGGGGGGGCAGGGTCCGGCTGCGACGCCTCCTGACACGGCTCTTGCGGGCGATGGGGGTGCGGGAGCATTAAACCCCCGCGTTGGTTATAAACGGCGTTAACGCGCTCGGAGCAGCGCCGCCCCAGCCCCGCCGCCGCCATCACGCACCGAAGGGCGGGGCGGAAGCGCTCCTTTGCCATGGAAACGGAAGCGCGGTACGTCACTTCCGTTCCGGCGCGCCTACCCAATGGCGGCGTGCCGGTGGTGTTTTGGCGCGGAGTGCGAACGCTGACGGGGTGGCCCGGCGGCGCGCAGGGCGCCCCCCAGCGGCAGGGCGGTTCCGCGCCCGCCATGGCGGCCCCGCCGCAGAACAACCTCCGGGAGCAGCTGCGGCGCCACTCTGCCCGCGGCGCCCTCAGCGCGGCCCCGCCGCGGCCCCGGCCCGCGTGAGTACCGCGGCACTGCGGCGGGGCCGGGCGGGCCGCGGGGTGCGGCGGGCGATGACCGCGCTCCTCTCTCCTCAGGGGCTTCACCTTCAAGAAGCCCTCCCCGGCGGGCGGCGCGTCCCGGGGCCCGCGGGCGCTCCCCGCCGCCGCCGCCGCGCTCCGGGACAAGGACGTGAACACTTCGCTGCCCGCGCTCGCGCCGGCCGGCCGGAGCACCCACATCCAGGGTTTGCTCCCGGCGGTTCGGGCCCGGGAGCAGGCCGCGCCGCTGGACGCGTCGAGGGGCGCCGCGGTGCGGAGCGTGCCCGAGCGCAGCCCCGTCATCACCATCGAGGACGAGTGGGATGACATCGACGACTTCGATTTGTCTGGGATCGAGAAGAGGCACTGCCGGGGGCCGGTGCTGCCCCCCAGGGGGCAGCGGGGGCTCGGCGAGGCCCCCCCGGGGGCAGCCCCCGGCCCGGGAGAGGACGCGGGGCCTCGGGCCTGCCCGGGGCCTGAGCCGGAGCCCTCGTCCCCGCAGTCGCTCATCTGCCTCGAGGACGCGGTGCCCTGCGGCAGCGAGGGCGTGTGGGAGGATGTGCCTGTGGAGGTTGCTCTGGACGGCGGCAGGCAGGAGGCTGCCCCAGGTAACGCTTCCTTTTCATGCACTCGCCAGGAGAACGCACGGTCGTGTTTGCAGGCAGGGGGCTTGGTCCCTCAGCAGGGAGCTGCGCGCCTGTGTGTGACCGCAGCCCTGCTGCAGGGATGCCGCTTGGCTGCGCGCAGGCTGTGAGGGGCAGGGCTGCGGGCAGCAGTGTGCGCGCTCTGTGCAGCCGAGCCCGTGGCAAGGCTGGGTTTTCAAGACTTCCCATATGGCGTTCCAGAAAGGAGCAGTGATGATCTCTAGATCAGAGACTCATTATAGAAAGAAAAGCACTTTGAAACTCATGCAAGAGACATAAAATCCCCCTGTACTTGGCTATTATTCTTTTCCTGTCCAGCTGCATTTTTGTTCATACCAGAATTGCTGTTACCCAGCAATATTACTGAACTTTCAGCTCCTGCTGGTACAAGTGGAGGCAGCCAGAAGCCAAGCGGTGATGAGAGCAGCCCCGCCGAGCTGGATGAGGCTGAGCTCGTGGCGCTCACAGGTGCTGAGCTCGGGGAGGACGATGACCTGGACGTGATTCCCCCCTCCCCTGAGGAAGAGCTGCCGAACTTCTCGCCTTATGTGAAGAGCATCAGGTGAAACAAAGCTCATGGGTAAAGCTGTCTGTGGGGTAGTTTTAAGAGCACCAAAAAAGGCATGAATCTAGTGCTTGTGGAAGAGTCACCGGCTGAGCTGGTTGTGTCTGTTCCCACACGGTGTCTAGGAATGGTTTATGAAATACTTCTCTTTATGGCCAATGTTTAAGGTGGTTTTGCTTCAGGAAAAGCAGAATTGTTTTTCCTTTTGTAGTGGGAGGGAAAAACATTATTGAAGCAAGTCTGCGCACTGACAGACAGATGAGCGACACACTGCCCAGGTGCTTGGGTTTTAACTAGGGGTTAACTGGGGCTTCAGAAAGGTCTTGGTCTTTTCACACACCTTCAGTGCTGTTATTCTAAAAGGTAAACTTCTCTCATGGCAATGCCTTGATAACAGATACCTGTGTTTTAGTGACTTCTCCTTTTGATCTTAGTAGTGTTTTCAAAGAATCTCCCACTGATGGAAGACCCACAGTGGGCACCATTGCATCCAAGCCTGGGACTGCTGCCACAATGCAGCCTGTTGCTGGGAGGGATCCTGGGGTGGAGGATGTAGGTACGTGAAACCTTTGGACTTTTTTACCCTGGATTTTGGGGGTGGTTTGTAACTAGCTGTGCTCCTGGCTGTGCTGTGTAATTTCTTTTGGAAGTAAGTCTGAAAGAACGGTGGCAAGGTTGGAAAATAAATATAGACAGAGAAAGCAAAGGCAGAGATGTGTAGATGAGGTGGGTTCATGCACACAGAAACAGTTCCTGTATGCATATGGACTTTAAAAAATATTTGGAATTACTTAGACTCATTTGTTGTTGCAATTTACTGTCTTTTGGGAGAGTGTATCACCTTATTACATACTGGAGTATTACTGTCTGCTGAAATCCCTCCATCCAGCAGATAAAGGCTTGCCTCTGGAACAGCAGCTCTATGGTGTCATGGAGGAGATCTGTAAGCTGGTAGAGGCCATTCCACTCCATGAGCTCAAGTCTCTGTCGTGTGCTGAATCTCTTCTCCAGCTGCGAGACCTCAGGTAGGCTTCAGGGAGCTTGGGCTGCTGGGTGCTCAGCGGTGTCTGCCTGCAGGTGTCCCCACCGCACCGACCACAATGCAGGAGGAGTTCTAAAAGGCTTAAAATCAGAGTGAATGAAGGGAAAAACGTACCCCAGCCTGCTGGAAGTCTTATCAGTGCCCACGTTCTGCTGGAAGGGAGGATCTGTCTCCATGTCCAGTTTAAGCAGGGGGTGTGCTGTACCCCTTCTCTGGAAGTGACCTGCACCACTGCTTCCAAAGCAGCAGGGTGAGGTGACACAACCTGCTCGGTGCTCTCATGACCAGATGCATTAATTTAATATCCTCTCTCTGAGACTTGCTGTCACTGGCTACCATGTTTGACTCCTCCTAATATCCATGTGCTTGTCACCTTTCAACCTGGTTATTGATACTGCATCTGCTGCTTTAACTTCTGCAGCATCTGATGACACAACACATAGACAAAATACAGAGATTGTGGGTTTTACTGAACTGCAACTATGTGCTGTTTCTGAACATTCTCAGGAGAACTAATTTATTCTATTTCCCTTTATTACCACAGTCAGACACAGTTGTTAGAAAGTACAGAAATCCCTAATCTGGTTCAACTATATTTTTACATTTTTAGCTTCAGGTTTGTGCCTTGAAGGATTGTGATTTTCAATGTTCTGTCCTGCCTGGTCAGCCCCTTGCTTTGGGGAAGTCTTTCCTTTTACACCTGCAGAGAAGATGCAGTAATAGTGGTATTAGTTTGCTCACCTGAGCCCTGGTGTTATTTCTTCTTCTCTGGATTTGCTTGAAATGTTTTTAAAATACAGAGACACAGAATCTGAAGTAACCACTTTGTGGTAATATTTTAAATAGAAGAGAGACAAAACTGTTTAATGTATGTTGTAGAACTCGATAAGTCATTGCTTGTGACTAAATATCTCCTTTTCTCTCTTCTTCCTTCCCTTGACATCTCTCTCAGGAGAAAACTGCTCGCTAGTTCTGTTGATTTGAGCAAAAGTAGCTTCAACAGCAGCTTTCCCAGAGCCTGGCAGGTGCCTGTGGAACAGAGCCCTCCCACATGTCCTGGTGCTGCACCATGTCCTGGCCCCAGCTGGAGCTTCAGTTCCGACAGAAACTCATCCAGATCCACAAACCCCCCATCTCTGCTGCTGGGTTCTGCTCATTCAAGCAAGTTTTCTACCCCCAAAAATCAAACCTTGGATACCTCTTGTGCTTCAAAGCAAAGTGTTGAGGAGATCCCTTCCCCAGGCACCACAGCGCTGTCTTCCTCCAAGGTGAACGGTGCAGAGGGAGCTTCCCTCAGATCCTATCCTGAGGCGACCCTCAACAGCTCCTGGTGTGAGCGCCCAGGGGCAAGGAACAGTGAAATCCACCCTCTGCTGCAGAGGCCTCTTACAAGCACAGCTCCAAAAGGGCAGAGCAAGGCTCCCACTGGTATTCCTGCAGAAAACACTTCAGGTATAAATGATGCTGACTTTGACCTGAACCCCTTTGATATTGATGATTTTGATGAGAGCTGGGAGGACGTGGTGGATGTTTCGGCACCAGAGAGGCCATCCACACCCTTGTACCAGCCCATCAGGGAAGGGCCACCTGCCAAATCGCTGCTGTCAAAGATAACGTCTAGGGAGAAGGGATCTGCTATTGTACCAAATCCTGCTGCTTCTAGATCAAGCTCCTTGATGACAACAAAGAACTGTTCAGGTAGGTTATGTGTATTGGGGTGACTTTCTTTCCCCTTTTAAATCTGGATGTACTTGATATACTAAGGTAAAGTAACTTCCTATAGGTTACGTCGATGCCTTTTGTGTCTGTGGACATTTCTCTTGGTTTCTTTTTGCAAAGTCATCTTCTCTGTGGGGTTTTTTGCCTCAAAGTGATGCCAAACTTCTTGAATACACATTGGCCATGCAGGTTGGAGGCTGCTGGGAAAGTGAAGCTGCTGAAACTGGAAACTAGCGTGTTCCTGTGTTCTAATTAAGGAACGATCCTGCAGTTGTTAGTTCAAAGCTGTACAACAGTTTTAGCTGTTTATGCAAAATGTTCAAAAATGGGCACTTGCTGAAGGCAGCCTGATCCCCCTGGGGGACAGGGGTGGGCTGGTGTTACTTGTGGTTAGTGCAAGGGTGATTGGTAAAAAGGAGGTGAAAACATTAACCCATTTCACCAGCTTCTCTGTCACTGATCCAGCTGGCACCTACCCTTGGGTATCCACTTCTTAGTAAGTCATGATTTGAGTTTAGAAGGTTTAAAGGGTGGAAGTGGTGGCAAAGTCATCTGTTATCAAAGGATGGTCTGGGTTGTCAGGAACCTTAAAGCTTATCCAGTTCCAGCCCCTGCCACGGGCAGGGACACCTTCCACTAGAGCAGCTTGCTCCAAGCCCCTGTGTCCAACCTGGCCTTGAGCACTGCCAGGGATGGGGCAGCCACAGCTTGTCTGGGCACCTTGTGCCAGCATCTCCTCCCCTCCCAGTGGAGCAGTTCCATGTTCCAAGAGGGACACAACCTGATACTGTGACTTACTGTAAGAACATTTTCTGTGTAGCTCCGGCAGTTGTTAACCCCGCACTGGAGCGTTTCAG
This sequence comes from Psittacus erithacus, assembly GCA_009867235.2. NCBI lineage: Eukaryota > Metazoa > Chordata > Aves > Psittaciformes > Psittacidae > Psittacus > Psittacus erithacus. The sequence continues at coordinate 18,962 of WYDI02032158.1, forward strand.
GGGTCTGAAATTTTCCCATTCTGAAGAAATGATGACTATATTTCACAAGAAGTTTGGGCTGCACTGCTTCAGGACAAACCAGCTGGAGGCCATCAACGCTGCTCTTCTGGGTGAAGACTGTTTCATCTTAATGCCTACTGGTATGTACCTTCAGACATCACACAGTGTGCACACACTTGGGAAATAAAGACCCGAAGCTCCTTTTGCAAGGCCTGTGACAAACCTTTCTCTGTGCCTTTGTGGTGATGGTGGTGATACATTGTGCTGCTTGAATTCTGGGGCTGCAGGATTTCTGGAACACTGTGTGCTGTGGTGTTTTGAATGAGGCGACTGAATTTCTGCCTTCCAGAGTATTTCACATGATAGTTCTTCCTTATCCTACCAGTACCCCGTTAGAGGCAGTCATTGGTAAAAGTTTATTGTTTCTGAAAGTGCTGTAAAATGAGAAGTAAGAAATAGGTTTCCTCAATTCCTCCTCTTCCCCACACTCCCTCCCTTTCCTCTGGATATCTAGCACATGTTGTGCTCTGTTTAATCCTCACAGGTGGCGGTAAAAGCTTGTGTTACCAGTTACCAGCTTGTGTCTCTGCCGGAGTCACTATTGTTATCTCTCCACTGAGGTCGCTGATAATAGACCAGGTTCAGAAACTAAAGACTTTAGATGTAAGTTCAAACAGTTTTGTTTAGTTAAAGAGCAGGTAAGTGCATTGGAAATCTGAATTTTTACAGCAAATCTTATGATTATTTCAAATATGAACTGCAAAAATCAGATGGGAACTGTAAAAGGTTGTCTGGCAAGATCTAAATTAGATAAACTAGAATATCTTGGCAATCTAACTGCTAAATTTACTGATGCTCGTGTATTTGTTATTGAAGCTTAGTTTTGAAGTATAGATGCGCAATTTTTAGGCTCTGAGTGTTGCAATTAGTTGTATTTTGTCTTGGTGAAGTGTCTTTTTCATCCTTAGTGTATTGCTGAGGTTGAGAGACCAGGGAACCAAAGGTGGATAATATGTTTTAGGGCAAAACTTGCAGAGGTTTATAGCTAGATGTAGGAATGTTTTTGGAAGTTCTTTTGCACCTATTCAAACTTAACATCTTTTTTCAATCTAGATTGCTGCGACGTACTTGACTGGTGATAGAACAGATGTTGATGCCTCACAAATATACATGCAATTGTCAAAAAAAGATCCTGTGATAAAGCTCCTGTATGTCACCCCTGAGAAGGTTTGTATTTAATGAGAACTGTAGAATCATGGAGGCAGCAAGAGGAGGGGTTGCTGTGAAGTATTCAAGGGGAAGCACTGACCCTAGAGTGGACTTCTGGAGGGAAAAACTGTTCCACATTATTAGGTAGTTCAGTAAAAGGCTGTACAGATGTAACTCGTCTCAATCAGTGATAAACCAAGAATGAGAACTGAGTATGTCTATAAAATCTAAATTCTTAAAACAACCCTCCATGCCCATCCATTTCAGTGCATCCTGCTACACATTAGTGGCTAACTGCTGTCAAGTAGCTTTTAGAATCCAAACTACTATGAGTAGAATACTACAAGGAAAATATATGTAACTGCAAAGATAATGTGTGGTTGTTGAAAGATTGCCTTGTACTTAATTATATGCTGTGTTTAAAACCATGTTATCCCACAAGAGCTTTGTACGAGGGCACTGTTCAGTGTGCTGATTGCATTTCTTTCCTCAGTGTTGTCTTTCTCTATGTTTCATGACATAAGCCATTTACGTTTACTCAGATTGTAGGACTTTTGGGTGGATGATCCCAGAACTTGCATAATCCCACACCAGCTGCATCACTGCTCATTAAAACAAAGTTCATTCCATCTTCCTCTGCCTTCAGGCTTCACCTGTGGGGTCAGGATTAACTTTACTGCACAGAGCAGTTGTTTCTGTGTTCCTAGTCAGGTGGGGGGACACTTTACTCCCTGTGTTTGCTCTCTAACGCCACTGGTGGATGTGGACCTAGGTCTGTGCAAGCAACCGGCTGATGTCAGCCCTGGAGAACCTCTACAACAGGAAGCTCCTTGCACGGTTTGTCATTGATGAGGCCCACTGTGTCAGCCAGGTAAGAACCTTGGCTTGGTTTGCAAGAGGGCAAAAGGCTCACCTGGAGCATCCAACTGAATTACACTTGAATTCTGTTTTTAAGTGGGGTCATGACTTTCGACCAGACTACAAGAGACTGAACATGCTCCGCAAGAAGTTTCACACTGTTCCCATGATGGCCCTTACTGCCACTGCCAACCCCAGAGTGCAGAAGGATATCCAGAATCAGCTCGAGATGCTAAAGCCACAAGTGTAAGTTGCTCAGCAGCTTCCTGAAGCTATTCATGCCAGAGAAAGGTTGAGTAGGAAACCTAGTAAAGAAAGAAAAGCATCACAGGCCCATCTGAAACACTGAAGCAGTTGTACCAATGAGTGTGTGCATGGAATTGAATGTGAGTTATACCCAAAATATTAAAGTAGGAAGGAAACAACTTGCCAAACTCTTCCTTGCACGACTAAGTTGTTTAATAGAAAACAACCTTGTGAGATTTTCTGTATCACTGACGAAACGTGCAGGTTGTATTTTAGGGTGTTTTTATGGGAAACTGCAAGCACTGAAGTGGTTTTTAATTAGCATTGACAGTAACAGAGATAATGAGGTTCTGCTGGGCCTGGAGGCATTGTGATGTCTCCATGGTACATGATGGGAAAATAAAGCACTCTGGTTTGTGGATTTTATTGTGTAGTTTAGGGTAGAAGAGGGAGGTGATGCTGCATTTTGCGCATCTGGTCAGTCAAATGTGGATGCTAGTGTTATTCAAGAGAGAAATGAAGGCAAGACAAATCACCATGTGTGTGTTTGGTTTATGGGTGTTTCTTCCTCTCCACAGTGCCATGTAGCTGTTTTTTTTCACAGCCATGAGAAAAAACCAGGAATTTTAGCCCCAAAGTATGGGCAATGTCAGTCTCTGTGGGCATAGTGGAACCATAATTTCTTTGCAGGCAGTGCAGAACAAGTAGTAATAAGTTGGATTTGGGATGTTCCAGTCAGTACCTTGCTTGTTGAAAGGATTGCTGCACCCATAGGGCTGATGAGCACCCATGAACTGTTGTGTTTTAGGTTTACAATGAGCTTCAACAGGCATAACTTGAAATACGATGTATTGCCCAAGAAGCCAAAGAAAGTGGCAATGGATTGCTTGGAATGGATTAAGAAATATCATCCACGTGAGTACTGAGCAGCACAGTGTGCTTGCAGGCAATTGACGAACTGCTTTTCAAGGCAGGAAAAGCTCTCCTGATGCTGTAAAACCCCAAATTGTGCCTTTCTGTAAGCAATTTGTATATTTACAAGAAAACCAAGTTGGAGGCAGAGTGATATTAGTGCTAATGGGATTTGGATTTATGGGCATCCTAAAGACAAGAGTTCAAGTTAAGATGGAAAAGTGAATTCTGGTAATGCCTTGAGTAATATTTCTGGAGGTTGCCAGGCCTTTTAGCATCTTGTCTTCAGCACAGAAAGGTCATTTCATATGATACTGTTTAACTGCTTAATTCTGCTGGTCTGCTTATCTATGGCTCCCCTTGAAGATACCTTCAGAGATTTCAGTCTTTCCAGGCTCTCTTTTGGAGTCCTGCAGCTCCTGCTGCTGGATTGACTGCACCCAGCTCTCTTCACAGCTTCTCTAGTGCCTTAACTTAGTGCATCATTGCCTAAACTGCTCTGTCTCTTGATTGATGTGTTTTAAATCCTAAGATTCCTCAGTACTGAGCAGGGAAACTTTTCTTGATCCAAAAAACCAGGAAATCGGGTGAGGAGAAACTAACACAGGCACCTGATATTAATAAAATTACTTTGTTAAGCAGCTCTTGCGTTACACTTACCAACCTCTCCCTGTTGGAATAGAAGTATTTGCTTGTTAGGTGCGACTGTTAAGCAGGTGAAAGGAAATGAAGCTGTGCTGTAGCACACATCATTTGTATGTGTTTGCAGATGACTCTGGGATAATCTATTGCCTTTCCCGATACGAGTGTGACACCACAGCAGCCACTCTGCAGAAGGAGGGTCTGGCTGCTCTGGCCTATCATGCTGGCCTCACTGACTCCAACAGAGATCTCGTGCAGAAGAAGTGGATTAACCAAGAGGGATGCCAGGTAAAAAAGCAATAGAATTCAGAGCACTTCTGTGCCTCTTGGCCTAGGAAATGAAAGTGGAGCTGGGTAATGTAGTGCCAAATGGGATGCAGTATGAAAAAGCTGATCTGCCAGGACACATCAGCTGTCTTTGTGCTGGGAGTTCTACAAGTCAGACTGCAGCACTGCACCAAGGTGTGATCCTCCAGGAGGGAGGAGCTGAGCAGCACAAGGCTCCTGAAACACTTCTAGGCATGCTGCTGAATCATATATTAAGACTCAAATGTGGAGTTTTCCCTTTGTCTGGAATAGCTCTCTGAAAGGAGAGGTGGTTTTGCTGTTTTGTATTACTCTTAGAGTGTTAGAACTGGAATTCTGGGTTCTGCACCATTTTGTCTGGTTTTGGCATGGAGTGCTGCGTGAATAACTTCATAACTCTGTGTAACAAAATATGTCCTTCCTAGGTTATATGTGCAACGATTGCCTTTGGGATGGGAATCGACAAGCCTGATGTACGCTACGTTATCCACGCCTCTCTTCCTAAATCCATAGAAGGTTATTACCAGGAGTCTGGCAGAGCTGGGCGGGATGGGGATATGTCCCACTGTGTCCTCTTCTACAGCTACAGCGATGTCACCAGACTGCGGAGGCTAATCCTGAGTGAGTTCTGGCTGTAACCTAATGGACATGATGCTGAAGAAGTCGATCACTGATTCCTTTTAGACCCTGTTATTTCCTCATTTACAAGTGCCGTGTGCAGAGTTGCACAGAGGGGAGAGCTCTGCATCTTTACCTGACTGGTGTCCTGTAACGAAAGACTTTTGTCACTTGTACTTAATTTTAGTCAAAACTGCTTTGTTTCATACATATCCATCTCTTGATTCTTGCCATTCCGGTCTTATTTCCCTTCTTCATTCTTCACACCTTAGAGGTAAAATCTGCCCTAGGTTAGTTCTGTACTAACTTACTCACCTTTTTTAAGCAAAAAAGAATATTTTGTCTATCTGATAATATATAAAAATGAAGGGGTGCAGATAGAACAAATATAACTGAATTTATTGTATTTCAGTGGAGAAAGATGGGAACAGCCACACGAGGCAGACCCACTTCAACAACCTGTACAGCATGGTTCACTACTGTGAGAACGTGGTGGACTGCCGGAGAATCCAGCTTTTGGCCTACTTTGGGGAAACCGATTTTAATCCCACCTTCTGTAAAGATCACCCAGAAGTGATCTGTGATAACTGCAGTAGGAAGAAGGTGAAAATCATAGCTCTTATTTATGGTGGTGTTAAAACGTGGTTACATGACGTTTGCGAAGGCAAATAGAGAAAATCCAGGAAAATACCTTCTATTTTTATGATGTTCCAAGTTATTTCCAGAGTCTAACCTAGAATAGAATTACAGAGTGGATGATCGACTACACAGATAGTAGACTATCCATAGGCTTACGATGTTATTTCTGTCAGAGCAGGACTAGTGAGGTGCAAAGATGTTCCTTGTGTTGATTTTCTTGGCTGCAGTGCTTACAGGAGGCAGAGCTGATGCTATAATGGCTATGGGGAAATCCTTCAACCGCCTGCTCTGATGTTTTCAGGGCAGCTTTGTGCTGCCAGGGTAGCACGAGTGCCAGGTTAGGAGGAGTGCACTGCTCAAGGTGGCCCAAAGATAAGGGTTTATGTGCCAAGGTCTGAAGCAGACTCGTTGGTGGCATGAGCAGGATTAGAAATTGAGGAGACCTGTGGAAGCAGACAGGGAAGGAACACTGCTCTATAAACCAGATCAGTTGATGAAATAGCTTCAGTCCTGTGTTACATGGCTGTGATTCTAACAAGGTTGACTAGAATAATGCATTTTCAGTCCAGTCTTCTTATTTTAATCCATATTGGAAGTGTAAGATCTGGTGCATGGCAATAGAATAATTACAGGAATGCTTTCAAATTAATTACCTAGATTACCAGTGTTCAGCTGCAGCCTTGCAGCTCTCTATAGAATTAACACCTCAGAGATTATTTACAATCTGCTGGTGTGTATTCCTGCATCTTCCAGAGTATGATCAAACCCAGAATCCGTGTGACTATCTGGTATCACTGTAGGTGTAGAAAATCACTGTTCCTCTGCTTGGAGCAAAATTAATTCATGACTAGAAAAAGCTCACTAACAAAAGCCCAGGTTGTCAGGAATGACTGTGTTAGATCAGAATCACCTAACGTGGTTCCTAATCAAGTCTATTTTAATAGGATTACAAATCAAGGGATGTAACAGATGAAGTGAAGAGCATTATAAGATTCGTACAAGAGCATTGTGGACAAAAGGGACGAGCACATGCAAGGAGAAACACAGGTTCTGGGAGGTACACCTTGAACATGATGGTAGACATTTTCCTAGGTAAGTGCTGCTCTTCCAGAAACAGCTTCTAAAGAGACTCGGTGCAGGATCCCTGCCAAGGCATCGGGAGCCTGCGCAATGCCAGCAGGGGGTTAAAGGAAGATCTGTTTTGCAGAATTATTCTTTCCAGGAATCTGTTGCTGGTAAATGATCCAAAATAACTGAGACTAAAGCTTTAACCCATTTCAGTTGCTATAGTGATCATGCTAGTTTTCTGGTGGTGCTCAGAGTTTCTGGTGCTTAAATGTGGTTTTCTATGTGCACAGACTATGGAATACCCTTGGGAATCTTCCACAGGTGCATCTGTAAACACGCACATCCACACGTCGGCTTCCCAATCGCAGACTGATCCTGGGATCTTTGTCACACAGGTACAGCAAGTGCAAAGATTCAGTCTGGAATATTTGGGAAGGGAGCTGCCTACTCGAGGCATAATGTGGAAAGGCTGTTTAGAAAACTAGTCCTGGACAAGATCCTGGATGAAGACCTGTATATCACAGCTAATGACCAAGCAGTGGCCTATGTAATTCTGGGAGAGAAAGCTCAGGCTGTGCTAGACGGATCACTACAGGTGAGTAACCAGATTTAGTTTCTTTAATGCATTGTTTGAAGGAATGTGCTACAGTTTTTATGCAGCATGCAGCCCAGGGTAGTTCAGACCTGGTTTGCCTGTCAGCTGAAGTACAGAGCTGATCTTCCACAGATGCAGGGAACAGAATCCAACAAGCACTGTTTCTAGTCCAGCATGCCCACAGCAATGTGAGGCAAAAGGGGAGTTGGAGAGCATTGGAGAGGATTAAATCTTTCTCTTCTCCCCCCATCCATCTTGCTTCCAGTTGACAAGAAAGGAGAGCTTTGACCCACACAGAAAAGCTGCCCAGGAAAAAGAGAAGGAGCAGTGCTACCCTCTGCATTTTCTGCTCTATTTTTTCCTACTCACTGGTGAGCAGTGATGGAAAATGCACTTGAAGAAGGTCATGGAACCAGTCCCAGAACTGCCTGAGACAACGTCTCCTCTGCATTAGTGGTGTGCTTGGAGGAGAGCCCTCAGCATTATGCCTAGTGACCTCTGTCTAAAGCTAGCTGAGAGCTGGCTTCTTGGGGTTTCGTGCCTGTGCTCTGTGTACCCTGCTAGTCCTTTGCAGAAGAAACTTGGGGGCAGTTGAATAGCTTGTAAAAGATAATTTAAAAAGTGGGTAAACAGCTGTGTTTGGTTTATCTAAGAACACTTTTGGTTTCCTTGTTCCCATGTTCCCTCTGTGTTCCTGTGTTATCAATCCATCTGCTAGTGATGGCTCTGCAGTAACTCCCTGGGCAGAGGTGATCGGTTGGCTTCTTCTGACAGGTGGAGTTCCATGAAACAGAAAGTGCCAGTGCCATCAGAAAGCAAAGGGCCTCCCTGGCAAAGATGTCCCAGCGGGAAGAGATGGTCAAGAAGTGCCTCAGTGAGCTCACAGACACCTGCAAAACACTTGGGAAGGTCTTTGATGTGCATTACTTCAACATTTTCAGTACTTCGACGCTGAAGAAAATTGCAGGTAATGTCGGTAACGTCAGCTCCTCGGTGCTTGGGGCCCTTGCTGGCATCTGTGTGTGACAGGAAACCTGCATTCCTCACAGTAGTGAAAGCAGGTTCAGGGGTATGTAATGCAGCCGGATGAGCCCTGGGGAGCAGCTGGTGCGGAGGAGGTTCCTGAAGCTGCAGCAGCACTGCTGGAGAAGAACCAAGTGAATGTCCTGCAGTGCAAACCTTGCAGCACTGGGGAGAAAATTTGGAGTAGTTTTTGTGCTAAGCACCTAGAAATCTACTAGAATAAAGGCTTCCTTCCTGGAGCACTTCATGCACAGGTGGCACTCAGAGGAGTTAGTTTCCTCCAGCATACTCTACCCTAATCTCTTTAAAAACTGAGTGTGTGTGTGTCTGATTGGTACCTTGTTACTTTGCAGAATCCTTGTCTTCAGATGCGGAGGTTTTACTGCAGATTGATGGTGTCACAGAAGACAAGCTGGAAAAATATGGTGCAGAGATAATGAAAGTAATGGAGAAGTACTCGGAATGGACCACACCAGGTTTAGTATGCCTTGTCCCTAACTTGGGCTTCCCTGCTGAGTACCCTTCTCCTCTGTCAGAAGTTTCTCTCAAAAGTTACCTTGTTTTAAGTACAACCAACTAACTCTTACTGGAACTAAACTCATTCGTACAGTTTAATAATGACAAAAAGGGAGCAATTGCATACTTTCAGAGCATACAAAGGTCTTTGCTATCTTCTCACCAGTTAAATTCAGCCTATCTCTGGAAGACTGAGACATGAGAGCCAAGCTTACTGCTCTGCTCCTAACCTGTCAGTTGCTGGGATTTAAACAGTTACACAGTGCAGAGAAGGCAGTGAACAGCAAGGACAGATGTTTTAGTGCAGCCAGTGCATGACTGGCCCAGGCAGCATCGTGATTTCATTTTAACTTGTGTCTGTAGAAGATGCTGCTGGCCAAAGTGCGGACACAGCCTCGGGAAGCGTTGGCACGCAAGGGAGTGATGAAGAAGCAGATGAAGGAACAACCTCAAGCTATTTTTGCAATAACGCAAACCAAAGAAGGAAAAGGAAAAGGCCACCAAACTTCAGAGACTCCAAGCGGAAAAAGACAAGTACCGGTGGTGGCCAGCAGCTCCGTCACAGAAGGTACGTTTCTTGTGGTCATCTGTAACTGCTGTTTGCCCAGAACAGCAGAATGATGATCCCAGAGTTGTACTGTTAACCTATGGTGTTTTTGGGAGTGTGGGCTTTAAGGATAGCTTTGGAATTCTCTGGGTACCTGGTACCAACTGCTCTGCTTTGGTTTTTCTGTCATTTTTTGTTTAAAAAGCTCCTGGTGAGGAGGATATTGCCATTTGTCCTTTGTTTCTCACTTGCCCACCGCAAGCTATGTAGTGGCACTGAATTTCAGGGTGCTGCCATAGCCATTATTAGCAGGCTGACTGCATTTTGGGCTGGAAACACAGAAAGAGCTTAAACCTTAAAGGATTTGATGGAATATTTGAACTTTAGTTCCCAGTCTCTTGTTAATTCCAGTTCTCCCTCCAATTGTACTTCACAATTGCGCCTGCAGCAGGAGCATAACGTTTGGATCCAGGAATCTGGTTAGTCATGAACTTCCAGGGCAGATCCACCATCGAGCTACTGCAGGGCGATAGGAGAGCCAGGCTGGCCTCATCCTTTGAGTAGTCACCTTATTTTTAGCAGTTGGTGTAGTTATTAGTCTGGTAACTCGAGTAGCAGTAGTTTGTGCTGAGGGTTCTTGATCAAAACATGATGATTAATAAGTGCTGAAAGGGAACAAATGAAAAAGGAGCAGCAGTTGCAGAAATTCTGCCCTTTTAAGGTGGGGGGACATTAGAAAAGTTGGGCAGTAAGCTCTTATCTGGGGTTACCAGTCATGCCTTTTGAAGGGTTGCTGTGCTCACAGCCTGCCTTGCACAGCAAGGAACTAAACAGACTTCTAGAAAATCTAATGGTGGTGTCTATGAGTACAGCAGGGGGGAGAGAACGGGGCAGGTAAAGTGGACCTGACGCATGGCCTTGCTCTCTCCATTCTGCAGTGGCTACAGCAAGTACAGAAGGACCAAGAGGCCACCTAGCTCCAAGGCTTCGGCCTCATCCAGCAGCAACGCATCGCGGCAGGGCCTCAGCGCCACGCAGGGAGCTGCTGGAAGGCTGGGCTTCATGGCACTGCCCAAGCCCAAAATGAGACCCTTCCTCCAGCCCTCGTATGTGGTACTGTAACTGCTGAACAAAAGCAGCCCTGTATGTAATCATTGTTTGTTAATTGTTGTTTACTTTGTGAAACCTTCCCCAACTTGTATATTTGCCAGGTCCAAAACCTCGTGTTAAATAAGTGTTTTTAAACTCATAAGCTCATTTAGACTTTTGTACTATAAACCAAGAGTCCTGATGGGTTCTACAAACCCAGCTATTGCGGTGTAAATGTTCCCTGGGAGGCAGCTGCCAGCGGCCTCAGCGGTGTGTGTTGGACCACGCACAGAAAGCAGCTGATGCCTCCGGGCTCCTCCCTCGCAGCATCTCCGTGGCCTCTGGCCTCGCTCCAACAGCTCCACGCCCCGCTTGTGCTGCTGCCCCAGGGCTGGATCAGGACTGCAGGGGGCTCCCAAGTGCTGCTCCTCAGGGCTGCTCCATCCAGCGGCCCCCAGCCTGTGCCTGTGCCAGGGGCAGGACCTTGCACTTGGCGTTGTTGAACTCGAGGCCCCTCCTCTCCGCTCTGGATCCGTTCTTTCCCTCCAGCGGGCCGGGCCGAACCGCCGGGTTCAAGCGCTGTTCGCAGCGGTCACTTTCCCTCCCGCGCCCGCGCATCTTCCCATTGCGCGGTACCGCGGTCTCCCCCCCAACGCCGCAGTCCTGGGGCGGGCCCTCAGCGCAGCTGCCGCGGTTGAGGCCGCGCCCCCGGCCGCCGCGCCGCGGTGGGCGGGAGCCCGCCCGGGCCGCCCCTGGCGGGAAGCGGGAAGCCGCCGCTCCGCCCCCCGCCGCCCGCCATGGCGCTCCCGCAGCCCGGGACGCTGGAGCCCGAGGAGCCGTCGCCGCGCTCCCGGCAGCGGATGCAGGTGCGGGGCGGGTGGGAACCGGCGCGGCGGGAGCGGGGCCGGCGGCGCGGCGCGGGCCGCGGCCACGTGGAGGGGGGGGCAGAGGCGGGGCGGGCCCGTGCGGAGGAGGCCCCGGGCGGCCGGGGCCGGGGAGGGGGTCCCGGGCTGCGGATCCCGCCGACCCCCGCTTCCCGCCCCCAGGAGTCCACCCCGACGGGGACCGCGGAGCTGCCGCCGAGCGTGGAGCCGGGCGGGCGCGGGGCGGGCGCGGTGCGGCAGCTGCGGGTGCTGCTCACGCCTCTCGCCGTCGGGGGCCGGCGGCTGCTGCCCCAGAAGCGGCTGTTGAGCGCCTATGGCGGGGCCGCGGCGGGCAGGGCGCCGGCCGAGAAGAGGCTCTGCCTGGAGCGCAGCCCGCGGAAAGCGGCCCCCGGCTCCCTCCCCGCCGGCAGCGGCAGCGGCAGCGGCTGGGGCAGCGCCTGGGATGAGGAGAGCGACGGCAGCGACGCGGGGGACACCCCCCTGGTGAGTGCTGCGGGG